>JAUTBT010069412.1:0-13857 GCA_032361225.1 Lepetodrilus schrolli
ATCAACCGTCTACAGTAGGTGTCAGGTAGACTCTTTATGGGACCACGAGGCTATTGCAAGACAGAAAACTCAGTAGCATGTGTAAGCACCATGGACATTGATTACTACTTGAACTATGCATAGCATATTGAGGACAAGTCGTCGAAAGGTTATTTGGGGCAAATGGTTCCACTCCTCATGCAGCACAGCTTCCAACTGTGCCAAAGTTTGAACTGGGGGGTATCGACGCCTGATATTCTGACCCAGTATGTCCCAAACATCCGCACAGAGAATGGGATGTGATTTTGGTGGCGCTTAACTTATGATGAGGTGAATATAACCACATAAGAAAACAACACAACACAGTTACTGGGGATTGTAATGTGACCAGACAAACTGATGCTATACTCCTGACTGTGTCTATTGTAAAGTATCTCTCACGTCTAATAGTAAATGTTTTCACAATATTCTAGACATTGCTGGGAAATACAGCTCACCTCGAACTTGGCAGACAGAAGTTTTTCTGGGATTGTCTGCTCCGTCTCTATGACAATGTCAGGCTCCCCATCCTGTCTGTCACCGTTGCTATGGTTACCATGTTGTGCGTTTCTGGTCTGTAAGTAGGTCACATATATAAAAACAGTGTCCGTTGACCTCGATATTAGAGCTGAAACAAGTATTTGAATATTCACAAATGAATATTAAATTACGAATATTCAAATAGTAAAACAGCATGCAAATATTCGAACACATCAATTTTGCATCGATGTTGATACATCGCACGTTTTCCCGTAATACGTTTGAAAACTTCTTATTTCAATGCTACTGCTCAATATATCTAGTACAAATCACAACAATGGAAATTTACTGACCGTACATTCGAGATGTGTAGCACTTCATATTAAAATAAGATTTCAAACCAATATTCGAATACGAATAGAATACTTACAAATGAATATTTGAATAACATTTTTGATCATCGAATAGATTCAAGTAGAACAATATTACCACTAGACATATAATATTACCACTAGACATATAATTATAATATAACCACTAGACATATAATATTACCACTAGACATATAGAGTTGTTATAAAGCACATGTAATAAGATTTGTTATTACACACTTGGTGCACTTACGATGTAGTTATACCGGTACATGTGCACTTTCAAATGTTATTATTTACTTGTTGTTACTTATGCTGTAACACATAGTATGCATTGTTAGTATCAGATATAGTGTGCTATAAGTTACTGTTTGTAATTCAATTTAAAAAAAAAAATATTGGGTTTTAAGTCGCTTTCAAGATTCTTTCACTTATATCACGACTTGTCAGTTTTAGGGCAGGAGGAAATCCGCAACATCCGTAGTGCTGAATGTTGCAGTAAACCTGCGAGCATCAGCTGGTACTGACAAGACCAAGGATGATAACTGCATTGCCACTCTACAGACATCGCATCCTATCAATATCACGTCAGAAAGGTAACTTTCGTGAACATTGATGCCGGGCCCCCGGGGCGGGATTAGAACCTGTATTGAATATTGATGCTATTTATGACATATGTATGATCTTGTTGTAATTTGCTTATTGTGAGAGAAGAACCTGTGTGTTATGGTAAGACACTCGGATGACAGTCAATGATGACCATTGCTTCCAACCCCTATACTGCAGACATATTGGGTCCAGTGGATACTGTAGATAAATTCAATACATTTGGTTGTGCTGTGGAGACCCTTAGTCATATGTGCCACCCTACACAGCCAAATGCATTAGGCAGCGCCTAGCTAAATAAACCAATACAATCAAACACATTCTCCTATCAAAATAAACCAATACAATCAAACACATTCCCTTATCACAAAATACGCCAGCATAACCAAATACATTATTCCAAAATGACCAACCGGAAATGGAATATTTGGTGCAGAAATCTATCAGGATTTTGGATGATTGCATTCTAACCAATCAGCAAGGAGAATCAGGATTCTAGTCCAATGAAAAGGAAGCTAGGACACACCTGATTCATGCACACTAGTTGTTAGTTGTTGGTCGCTCTGATCGTTAGACAATTGCCGTAAACTGTCTATTTGCTGCCCATGCAGATGGTAGAGTCCATTGGCACACTTTGACGTGACTGAGAGAACAAACAGCATTATTATCAAGCCATGAAATTAAGACAAGCCATGAAATTGGGGCCACATAATAAAGTAAAAATCATTGTAAAATTCTGAAAGACATTTTCCATTGTGTAAATATATGAGGAACATTTAAACATGGGAAAAGAAGAATATGAAAATGTGCCTTTAAATGCAGCAACATTGTTGGATAAATAGGCATTTGTCTAACACCTGCAATGAGCAGCTAACTTCTACAATAGCTGTCTAAATACTACATCAGCAATGGACATGTCTGCTACTACCGTCCTATCTACAGGAATGGGAGGGCATACATCATCAAACTATCCAACATACATGATGACATGCACCACAGAGGTCAAGGCTGTTCCTGAAGGACATGCAATGTTCCAGAAAGCTAGGACAAAACATTGCAATGGAGAGGCAAACATGATACCATCACAATGTCTACAACAAGTACAGATTGCAATGAAGACTTCATCACAATATCTGCAACATCTACAGATTGCAATGAAGAGTTCATTACAATGTCTACAACATCTACAGATTGCAATGAAGAGTTCATTACAATGTCTACAACATCTACAGATTGCAATGAAGAGTTCATCACAATATCTACAGTATATATAGATTGTGATGAAGAGTACATCACAATATCGTTTGCATCTAGAGATTGCAATGAAGAGTTGACAGACATAGGGAGACTAACAGAGGGACAGTGGGAACAACTAGAACTAAACACCAACACATCTGCATAAATAAATGGAAAAATGTGCCTCTGTACAAACATTACGTTAAAAGAAAATGTGGGAAGGAATTACAGAAACTAAACCATGCTTCACAAATGAAACAAAATATTACTATTCTGTGAACTAAACGCATATTGATACTATGAAATAGTATATGTATCCTTGTTATAAATTGCCACCAGAATCATCTTCATAAATACGGTAGATACCTTTGATAGTATGAACCTGAGTAGAGTTAACAGATTTAGATGGAATTACGCATGGCAATGTTGAAGACTCAACTAGCATCACTAGTTAATACCATTTTGTGACTGAAGACTAGCTTTGCTATTCAATAGCAATACCACCAAGTTGTGACTGAAGGCCAATATACTAGTAGAAATATCAATGGAAAGAAGCACATATGACTTCAAGTAAATATATTGATGCATATTCTTTCACCACCTAGTCTTATTTGTTGGTTGATTTGGGGTTTAAAGCAACTTTCAAGATTTGTTCACTCACATCATGGCTTGCCTAGTCTTAATAAATTAATTCCAAGGATGAAATGAGATGCATAGAGTATCTGTGAAGGACCATCAAAACATGCATACTAGTGTATCAAATTTAAATACATGCATACTAGTATATAATTAAACTTCAATACATGCATGCTACAGTTTGGCATGAAATGCATTGACATCCTGATTTCGTAGATTATCTCAGTAAATACTTTATGGAATGAAAAACAAACAAAAAACTTCAATTTCTTATTTTGTACACCTTAATCTAAATTTTGAAAATACTATTTTTGCACCACTAAAATGAAATCTGTTTATATAGCTATCATTAAATACTTTGAGTAATTATTATTTTATGCAGATGGGCGACGTCGTAAAGAATGAACAGGTAAATAGGCTCAATGTCCATGTTTTGATGCTTTCACACACTCAATCTATAGTACATATCGAACTTCAATATATACAATTATACATCAAACCTCAATACATGCATACTAAACTTCAATACATATATTAAACTTCAATAAATGCAGTCTTTACATCACATGCACACTACCATACATCAAACACACATTCACACACACACACACACACATGTACACACACGTACACACACGCACGCACGCACACACACACACACACACAGACACACACACACTAGTATGCTAGTAATGAAATGCATGCAATGAGAATAAAGATCACAGCTGATGTGTTCACTACATGCCCTTCAAACAACACATCTACATGAAATGGGACACTCAACCAACATCACCTAAACTTATCCCCCCCCCCCCCCCAAATTGTTTGGAAATGAAAATGGAAAATGTGTTTACCTCGTCGAAAAATAGATGTTAATAAATTTCTATTATTCCAAATTCTTCTTCACTCAAGAGATTTTCAAATTAATGTTAAAGGTGTGTATGTATTGAAGTTTAATGTTAATACTATGTATGTATTGAAGTTTAATTGCTATTGAAGGATATTCTGATGATTAGTCCATTCTCTGCTGCCTCTAAACACAGGTAGGACTTAAATCTGTATAAATTGATATTGAATTCAATTTTGATATTACTGGTACATCATCATTTTTTATTGGATTATGTTATCGCTATCTTATATTGTTTTGATTTCACTTCTTTAAAAAAAAAAAAATTGTTTACAATTTTCTGAATTTTGAGTTGCTACATTAGGCATCGACTTCAGAAGTAGGTGTTGCAGTAGGTGATGTTGAGATAACGTCCCAGGAGTATGTAAGCCTGAGCTGCCTACCTGTGGTGGTGGTGCTGGGAACATCGATCAGCTGATATGTCTGTGTAGAAGGCACTGAGGACGATGTGGACACTGAGGTTGGGGGCAGATACTGGTGGTACTGAGGGTAGAAGCCTGCCCCCGTGCCGTACGTGCCAGTTCCAGAGTAGTACCCATCTATCGACTGGTATCACATGGAAAAATACAGAATTATATTAAATATTTAACAGATAGAATTTTTCTCATATTGTTGTTTGTCAGTGTAATGGTAGGATGAAACCTCAAACACCTGAAACCCTAGTGTTGTAGTAAACCTGCGATCACAGAAACATTGGTTACATCGCTATTCCATACCATAGGGAATTTTTAACAGTTGCAGTCTTCAGAAACTATCAGTCTACATATGTCTGGTGAACACTAAGGAATTTTAATCCATGGTGTCACAGTGACTGACCAAGGAAAGAACTCCCACCTGCCACCCAGGTTGTTGAATTGGAGGCCATGTGACATTGTGCACCTGTAGTGAACACTGTTCATGCGAATAATCTCTCAGATACCTTTGACTAAACAATGTGTGCATACAGATATTGATGAATGTGCACTGTAAAAGTAACGACAGTTTAGTGTTCCATACTATGAAGAGATGACAGGTTAGAATCTAGGGTTCCATTTCACGGAATAATCATAGTGTTACGAAACACATGTATAGTGACCTACAACTGTTTTAGCACTACAGTCATTTGTGGAAAATTGTATTTTAGTCAAAATTAACTTTTCATTCTACATGTTTTCACAAAGATAGCTTGAAATAATTACTAATTATTATGGCCATGTAGAAATACTGCAATTGGATTGAGAAGATACTAATTCCTAGTAATCTATTTACATCAACCTAGGGATGACGGACAATCATAGTTTGATTATTGCCCATCCCTTTGATCTGAATATTGTTGAAAATTCTAATAATGAAAACTTTGACAGTGATTATTGGTTTAAAAAAGATAATTTCTTATAAATGAGCATACTAAAATACAGGCCCATCTGGTGCCAATTGATAGGAAAGACTACAGTGTGAAATACGGTCAGAAATAGACTGCCATATGTTACACAGAGACTCATCCTGTTCATAATGCAAACTCTACTTCATCAAGAAGGACAACTGTCATCACCCCACACCATCAGCCAGGTAATGGACCCAATGCATAAAATAAATGTACAGCCAAAGTCAAGCATCTACAATAATTGAGTCTGGACAGACAGACTTTAGTGCCTAATTTTTCCAATAAGTGTCCGGCATTCCTTCTGATCTCTGCGTCATAAATCAAAAGATGGCATATTCTGATGACAATTCTTCCAGCTTGGGACAAAATTGAAAAGGTGATATTTCAAAATGAAAATATCATCACGATATTTAATCCATATAAATAATCATACTCGGACTTTTAGGATATCTGATTACTAGAATGCGTATCACTTTCTTTCATATCATATGTGTTTGAATCATTTCATTTATTTATCAGAACGACTCGAAAATTTTGTATGTTTTAACACAGGATTGTGATCTAATGAGAAATGTCCCCTTTGCTAATCTCTTAACACAGGAAATGTGTCGTGCTCTATTTGAGATAATTCAAGCATTTATTGATTTGAAAAATGATAGCTGTTCAACTTACTGCATGCTAAATCTTGTCGTTAATAATTCATAATTTGTAAAATATGTTATTACCATATGTTTTGTATTCTACCTGAATATACTTTTCACAGTTGCGGAAAGGTTTTGAAGTTTCTATTTCTATTTCCATTGAACAATTTACCATATTTATATTAACAGTAAATGTTATGATTTCAACACAACCATTTTTCTTCTTCTATTTGTTGTCAAGTCTCATGTGTGGAAAAAATGGAAAATAAAATGTAAGATTTATTATATTGTCCGAGGCAAAAACAATTAAAGATTTAAAAAAGAATACTGGAATATAAAATATATTGTTTGCTTTTTTTAATTTGTATTTTTAACAAAAAAGAAAAACACTATGCTGGACATCTTAGCCAATTTACTACATTACTTCTACCAAAGGATGAATTCAACATATATTTTCTTTTCACTTGTTGCATCAATTCTTTTGCCATGAGGGATTTCCCATCACAGTATGATTTAGTAGTATTTTGACCACGATAAAATCTATAAACTGTAAAATTAAATGGCCTCTTTTTTTCCTAAAAAGAAAAATACTACACTGGACATCTTCAAAAGAAGAGTGATTGTTTCCATCAACATTGGAATTGGTGGATTGTGGCTCTCTGTCTCGCGCTCCCACTTTGCAAAGTGACGTTATTGATCACGCCTACGACAGGTACGAGAATTGTCCATTGATTTCATTCTGCCCGCCTTGCCATAAACAAAAGGTGGGTCCACGCATGACTGAAGCAAGTATGTCAGCAGGTAACTTGAGTCCGAAAAGGAGGAAGAGAGGACACACAAAATGGCCGCTGCCTCAGATTTATAGAGACACAAACTACCTTAACAATGGATGCAATAATTAATGTCACGCTAGCCAGGGTAATGTTGGAAGGCAAAATCGTTCCCTAAATCATGCCATGTTGTGTTTGTCTCGTGCTGTATTTTTCCTGTTATAAAGTATGCTGAATCATGCTCTTATTCATAAATCTTTAGCTGTGGTAAAAATTCAATGCATAGGATGTGGATTTATATAGATTCAATAGGATGTGGATTTATGTATAGATTTTTTGAATGTAGTTTTTTCCCCATGTATCAGCTTGTTTTCACATGCACTCACATACAATCGATATTAAACATTTTAATCCCTGAGAGTAATTTAAAAAAGCAAAACGATATAAAACACAATTATTCACTTCATAGCTTCCTGTTTTCATTATGCTCCCTACCTAGGAGGGGTATATTTGCACTATGTGACATAACCGGAGTGCATTCGTCTTATATTTCAGTTTTCTGTATCAACTTTCAGGCCAAACTGGTGGCTGATATTTACCAGTAATCTCAAATATATACACTTGATATTATAAACTAAAGCTGCTTAGCCCATGTTACATCATTGTACTAACTTGCTAAAAACCATATAATATAGAACATTTTTCATTAAAACTGTTCATTGTTCTCGTATTTAAACATAAAAAAATGCATATATCTTAAGACATACAATCAATGATTTGCTGACATATTTCATGGTCAAATGTATCTTATCTGAAATTCAGGTAAAATACGTTTGACAACGAAATATGTTAACAAACTGTGATTGTATGCCTTTAAGCACACTCATTACTATAACTACATAATATTTAAAATTCAGTTTATATATATAATTATTATTATCTTTTTTTGAATTGGGGTTTAAAGTCACTTTCAAGATTGTTTCACTTATATCACGACTTGTCAGTTTAGGGCAGGAGTAAACCCGCAACATCCGTAGCGCTGAATGTTGCAGTAATCCTGCGAGCATCGGCTGGTACTGATAAGACCAAGGATGATAACTGCATTGCCACTCTACAGACATCACATCCTATCAAAATCGTGTCAGAAATGTAACTTTCACGAACATTGATGCCTGGCTCCCCGCGCGGGATTTGAACCTGGAATCTTTGGCTCCAAAGTCCAACGTTCTACCACTGCGCTACTACCCGTCCTTATATATAAAAAGAATTATTTTAAAAAGTATCTCACCGACTGTGATGGAAAACTACCAGCTGTCCCAGCAGGGTAGGGTGTTGTATTTGAACCTGAAAAATAACAACAAATATATCATTAAAGATAGCCATGCTGCCTTAATGAAAATGCAACAACATACAAGATATGTGCTTCATGGGCCACATTTCCAAAGACAGAGAGTATGAGAAATAATCCTACAACATAGACATTAAGATTTCTTAAGGATAATCGTAATAATGTTGGAGCTTAAAAGCTTATGAAAGACAGCTTCAAAATCATCCATTCCCTAAAGCCACAATTCTTGGAAGTTCATTTGACTCAAGGGTGAATTTAATAAAGAAGAATTCTCTTAGAATTTCTTGAAAGTTTGCTTGTTTTCTCAGCAGATGTCAGTTACATAAATTTCAATAAGTCTTTATCTCATTAATAAAATATGTTAGAAAAGATTACTGCTGTTCAATAGAATGTTATTTGCCTCTGATGAACATAACTTTATGGAATCTTGTTTTCAATATCCAGTGAGGGACACATTAAGAGAAAAGGTATTGACTCATTTAATTTTTATTGGTCTTAGATCTTAAACATGTTTTACATAAATCTTTTTCTTTTATAAACAAAAATATATATATATTTAAAATCTATTAAACAGTGAAATTGGTCTATCATTAAGGCAAATTATTATCCTTAATTAAAAACTTCTTTTGTGATTAAATGTCCTGAGAAACTAGTACAAGACTACAATTTTTCTCATTTCAGTTATTGTCTTGGTGATCCATAACTATAGTATCCAGGGATATTCTGATGACTCTAGCTACAGTAGTCTAGCAATATTATACACCTTCATTAAAAACATGATAGCATAACAATACACACACTTCCTATCAACAATTGCTTCTCTGGCATCCATGTTAAATACTAATAAAAACAAAGAAATTCATATTATTTTCCACAATTGTTAGTTCACTATTGAATTTAGTGTTAGCAAACATGGACACACTTACAAATGCAAGGCTGGTTAAATACATGGATATAAAACATAAACATTGGTTTATAAACACATGCCATTCACAAACACTGTTTTACAATAACACGCATATTAATACTTTAGGAACAATTGCACAACTCAAGGAGAAAGCGGTCTTGATTAAAAATCTACTGCCACTAACATTTACTTATTGATACAAACAAGCTTTCAAATTTAACATATGGAAGCTCTGACTAACTAATAAAAATCTAAAAGCATTATTATACAGTTCATTGCTAGTTTAGTTGAATAAAGTATATGTTTGGGCTACTAACACTGACTTTGGAAGACAAGGAAAGAAGGTAGACATTTTGATGATACTTGGAATGACACGTGGTTTACGAACCATAATAGACACATGGTATATACGAACCATAATAGACACGAACCATAATAGACACGTGGTATATACGAACCATAATAGACACGTGGTATATACGAACCATAATAGCCTTGGCCTTGATTTAAAGCATTATAGCTTCCCATATAGCTGGGAGGAGCCACGACTTGGCTGGACTGGTTTTTAAGTTTCCCCACTGAAGAAAAGGAAAATAAGATCCATCAGGTGATGTCTTTTGATTAACTGTCAACATTATTTGATTAACTGTCAACATTATTTGATTAACTGTCAACATTATTGTATTTTATCAGAGTATACAAAGCTCTTCCCCCGCAAAACTGTATTATTTCCTTTTTCAGCATATATCGATGGAATTGTGTAAGTAGTGTCTTCACCAATAATTATTGATAACAATATTTTTTAATGTTGTGCTTCAGCTTCACCCAATAACCTCAATCAGTTAATTTATCTTGAAGAAACTTTCTGAGCCAGGATTCACAGTGTTTCACACCTCGAATATTGCAAGTGATTTCCCGAATGAACGACACAGCATGACCGCGAAAACAATTTTCATCATTTGCCCGATTGAAAAGCATGTAACAATTAAGTCAGCGAGCGTAAAAAGGGAACCCCACGTGGATCTACAATTGTCGTGCATCCTTCAGACATGATGGCGCGTGTTGCTCAACAGAGTGAGTTAGCCCATAATCCACACAATATACCCATCATAATCACTCTTTTGAACTCAGCCCGCGTATAAATAGCGTCCTTGATGATCAATGACAGCTTTCTATGCATATAACACCTCGTTTGTAGGGAGAAGAAAAAAGTCCTCTTATAGAGATGGAAGCTTTCATGTTCATATCATAGTAAGGGGTCCCTGATTCTCGGCTGGCGGGTCCGTGCAGGTAAATCGGCTATTAAATTGCCTCTATTCACAGTCCTCCCAGATGCACATACCTTCATTGCAAGCAGTCTAAATTACTTTTACCCAGTGACAAAAGGGCTCCAAAGGCAACACAGCCGTGCTTCTTTAGGGTACACAATATCAGTGTTAATTCAGTGCCTTCACCAAAGGCTGGTGACTAAATAGAAAACCAATGTCCATATGCCGACAGGAAAGTGTTGAATTGAGATTGTGTACATACAATTGTTAATGTTTGAAAGTCAGATGCAACACCATGATGGTTTGATTTTATGACTACATGATACGGTAGCGGGTATAACTAACTAGATGATACGGTAGCAGATACGGGTATCAAACGTAGGCTGCATGTGTATTGTTGTTGGGTTAGGGTACAAGGCAACAAACGGGCAGGTCAAATAGCAATACCAGCCAAGAGTAATGGACTTGTAAACACCATCAAAATGCAGAACATATGCAAGGCAAATGTGAGGAACTCAATTAATTAACCCTTCCCCTGCTGGACTAATAGAAATTGCTGCTCTATAGACTGCCTCAGGCAGGAGGAGGGTTAATTAAACATGGAAAATGCAGTGCTCAGTGAAGTCAAAGGCAACATTTTCATCTGTAATGTCTTCCAAATTCCAAATACGTTTCATAGATGAAGTCTTCATAAATCACATCCAAGTGCCATATACAAAGTCATCATCATTCAGATGCTATCTCTGTAGAAGCATTTGTCTTCAACTAACAATAATATGTTGCCATGTTTATTAACTAAATAGTCATAATACTCATTTACCGTTTCGCTTAAATGTCAATTGCTTCTGCACATCTAACAAATGAATATGCATTCATGGTAGAGTAATTGAAACACGAAATTATGCACATAATTCATTCTCACAGATCACCTGTGGCCTTTGAAATACTGTTCACATCATTACCATAAATATAATACAAAATTACTTTTACAACGTGGATATTGAAAAGATAATTTTGTTTCTATGTTATGCATACATCAGAACTGCCATCAACTGAATTGTTCATGCTTACAAACCCCCATTGAACGTGGATATTGAAAAGATAATTTTGATTCTAGGTTCTGCATACATCAGAACTGCCATCAACTGAATTGTTCATGCTTACAAACCCCCATTGAACATGGAAATTATTCAATAGTGGGGGAACTTAGAGAAAGCTATTAAATTTTTGTCCTAGTCTTCAAGGTCGTGAAAAATTCAGGTACTGATGAATCCCACCCGTTAATAATTCACAGCTTTCACGTTCAAATGGAATAGGTATTGACATTAATTTGAATAAAACATGAATAATTCTGTCCTTGGCACCGAGGTGGAGTTATGTCAACAGCATGTGAAGGAATGGGTGAGACGGTTGGATGGAGGAACACTTACATTCCGGTGTGTATGCCGAGGGCAGCATGTACGGGTTCTGACTCTGGTACGGGTACCCGGTCGATGGAATAAACGAATTGGAAGGTTGCCCACCCACGTAGGCCATGTTGTTTTCGGCGGCGGTTGTCGTGGCGACTGCAGCAGCGACGGCGTCGACGACGGCAGAGTCTGGCGTGACTGCGGCGGCGATGTTGTTGACCTCCGCTGCCGATGTGCTGGTTAAGATTTGAGCAAACTGACCTGCAGCTGTCCTGAGAGGTGGGAGAGAAAAAAAACGACACAAGTTTCAAATTTATTCTGCAAGTTTCACTTCAAAGTTATTGCAGTTATTCCAGTAACACCACTGAATATGATAATTATTCAATAACAAGTTTACTTGAACTATATCTGCAATGACTTTCTATTGAGTATTAATCTCACTAAGGAAATATTTCACCAATTTGTGACTTGGTATATTGATCAGTGAATGTCCTTCTATAACTGTACTTAGTACAGGAAACCTTGACATTGAACAACAATCATAAACCTAGTTTGTAGCTGTTTTCAAGAATAATACCAGTTTTTACCTAAACAAGAACTCCATCAATAGTTCATTTTCAAACAAAGTCATACTTTGATAATTTCTAGCCAAAATTCCTTTTTCATTATACATACCTAAAATATCATGTGTACTACAGGCCGAAATACATATTCATCAGATTATTCATATTCAATAAAATATTTAAATACATTCACAAGATGAATAAACTAAATATGTTCCAAAATCCATCAAAGAAATTATCAAGCTTCAGCAGAAATATGCAGTTAAATATTTATTTTCGTCATATTAATGAAAGACAAATGAACCCAGGTCAGAATATCAAGAGACAATCTATCAATTAAAGTGAACAATTTCCTCTAGTAAATTGTGGTCCCTGCAAAAGGCCATGACAGCGTTGACAAGTAATCTAGAATATTGTCAACAGACCCAATACTGTGGGTGACCCAATAGTCTTCCACCAGTGTATAACTGTCGCCTGTACATGTACACAACTGTTGCCTATATGCCTATTACAAGAGAGAGTAGCAGAGCTGTAGCAAACCAATCCATCCGATACCCGCCTGAGACATTGGAGCTTACCAAATAAACACGAAAGTATGTCACAGAACACTATACCTTTACAGCAAAACCTACAAATCTGACGCGGAAGTGATACATCAAAATTAATGTATATATTAATTTGAAATATAATATTGTGTAAGTATTTGTATCTACCTATTTGAAAACACGATATTACTGCTTATGTGATTAAATCATTTACTGACAACCTGTTTGTACTAGATGGCACTAGATGTCCGATAAATTAGATTATTGTTGTGGTAATTAATTCATTGACTAAGGTTTAGGCATTTTCGAGTCCAAAAACCTTTTCCAATAAATTCCGAGAACGCATGTGTCAATTTAGTCGAATTAATTCCTTAAGCTGTGGGTAAACAGTAAAGTTTGAGAACGTCAACCCATAACAAACTTTGAAAGTTGACTTAAATTAAACATATTTGTTCTGGGCAAAGAGGGTTTGACAAGCCTCACCTACTAACCCATTGCAAGCTGCACCTAAAGTTGACAAATATTTAACCCTTAAGCCATGAAAAAGCAAACTTTTCAAGCTATTAAACCATATACAAATTAACATGTTTTCATCCATTATCTGTTTTAATTCATCACCGAATTAACAATTGACAACAACATTCATAACACCCTTTTATTTATATATTATTTTTAAATTTGTAAAAATATTTTGAGTTGGGGTTTTAAGTAGGTTTCAAGATTCTTTCACTTATATCACGACTTGTCAGTTTAGGGCAGGAGGAAACCCGCAACATCCATAGCGCTGAA
>JAUTBT010069423.1:0-13857 GCA_032361225.1 Lepetodrilus schrolli
CGTTACAACCTAATTCTGTCCGGTAGGCGGGGTAACCGTATACATGAGGTCCGTATAAAGGAGGTTCCACTGTATATTCTTATTTAGTTATCACATATTTTCTCTTCAATATTTCATTGTCATCGAAATATATGTATATCATGATTGGATGTCAGCTAGTTTATCAATATGTCTCTGAACCATTCTCATTTGACCAAAGATTTCATTATCAGAGGGAAAATACGCTAATTCAACAGAGGCATTATGTAGCAATAAACTTGAGTAAATAAACCATGATCTTATGTTACGAGTAAAAGCTAGTTTATCAATATTTCTCTGAAACATTCTTCTTTGACCATGACACGTTTTCTGCAAGATTCCATTGTCGTCGGTCACAGGGAAAACACGCCAACTCAGCAGAGGCATTATGTAGCATACACATACGTATTAAACCACGTTCTTATGCTACGAACAAATAAATGAATTACGTACTTTCTATAGATTTTATATCGGGGGGACTTATTTATGGTGTGTGGAAAACCTTTGAATTACGATAAAAACAACTGCTCAGCAGAATTGATGTAAAAGAACTAATTTATATTACAACTTCAAACGCGCATAATACAAGATCAAGATTATGTCTTTAGAAATCGTTAATATTCTACTTTTTCGACGGACATTAAAGTTAAGACTAATGAAGTTAGTCGCATTGTATATGTTATATTAATAATTAAATCAATTCTCGAACATATATTGAAAAATAAAAGTAATAATTGATGTTTCGAATCTTCAACATCAGTATCGTGAAATATCAACTCTTTGGTTCAATACTCACAACACCGGAAGAAATAGAGCAACCTGCAAATTAGTTTATCGATTGGTGATGCCTTCCACAAAATCGTATTCATTGAAATCTGAGTTAGCGACGCTATATTGAACATCACAAACAATATAACATAAGATTTAGACTCACCCAGTGTCGGGCAGTACTCGCCGATAAACCGCCGAGTTAAATATCGAACTGTCAGCGCTGAAACAAACGAAACAGGAAACAAAACCATTAGTATTTCTGTTCCAATAAAACACAATAATGATGAAGTAAACGCGACATGTCTTAAATCAATCAATACACAGAGGAACGAAGTAGCTTTGTTAAGTGTTTTTTTGTTACAAAATTCTAGTCGATAAAAATTCACTAGTGCCAGTGTAGGGCACCCTTACGCGAAGCTCCAATATCCCAATATCTTCCAAACAATCTCATTAAAATCAGATTCGAAACTGACGCTCGGATATCTGGACACTCTGTGTTCAAGTTTCGCAATAGAATGTCAAAATGTTTAAGGAGCGACACGAGATATCATTTTAATTAAATTGTCTTACATATAGCGTTCTAGCACCAAACTCTTGCTGATCACTACGAGAGCGCTAGGATCGCTTTGTTGATACGAGAGCTTGTGTAAATGTGCCTAGAACTACAAAACGATGTACAGATGGTGTAGTAACAATACTTTTTGTTTTGTTTTAATTAATCTTGCGAAAGGACATTACATTCCATCACACTAAAATGGAAGGACGCGAGGAGGCATTCATAAAACATATATCGATATAGATCAATATGTAATAGTAGCCAACAGCAGAAGCCTGTACATTCCTACACGTTTCTCGTATCGGGTTTGGGTCCTCGTGTGATTGTTGCATTGGTGTATACTAATATCCTAGCATTGCACATTACATAACATACATGTGCATTGCACGACCAAGTAAGACTCATCGATAGACACTTTCTGTTAATTAAAATACATTTCCTTCTCATCCCAAACATGTCTACATTACACGACAATGGCAGTGTAGAACCAGCCTTGTAGAAGTCTACAGGCAGTCAGGAAGCTTTGACAGTTCGACCATTGGCATTTCTGTACACACGTCTACCGTCGCACACGAGGATGAGTCTGGATAAGAGACTGTCTAACCCCTGGCTCAATTTGGTCCGCACTGTCAGGAAATCATGTACAATGGATGGGGCTTGGGAGCCACTGTCAGGTTGTATTACCATCCTTTTTGTCAGCCCAGCAATTATTTCAGGCATCGGGACTGTCTATTTGTACATGATGCTTCCAAAGCACAGCACTCGATATATCGAGAGCGCCTAGATGTAATTGTTGACAATGACAGACTGCAGTGGATTTTCTTTGAGTGGAAGGTTATCTGCTACAAAATGAAGACTGTTATTTATTTATTATTATTATTATTATTGTATTATCATTTTTGTTTTTGTTTGTTTCGTTTTTATTAATTATTTATTTGTTGTGTTTTACTTATTTATTATTATTATTATTATTATTATTATATTATCGTTTTTGTTTTTGATAGTTTCGTTTTTATTAATTTATTTATTCGTTGTGTTTTATTATTTATTTATTATTATTATTATTAATTATTATTAATTATTATTATTATTATTATTATTTACACAGGATAGTGATTTGTACTCTCTATGGAGAATAAAGATAGACCTACACCACACATACACATATTTATCTACTGGAAATTAACTGCAGCGGCAAACTAAGTACAGATAATAATTACAAACGCACTTACATACGACAAGAACAGTTAAGGGAAGGAATGGAGGTTAACCATCGGTAATTCCTGGAGAGGTCAGCGGATATACAGGAACCTCAGCTGTTACTATTAAGTTGTTATTATTACGCTGTGTTTACTGTCAGTTTACGAAGGTCATTGGTGAACTACATTTCAATATCATGACACTGCCAGAACGCTGAGACCGGAATCATAAATGACACCAATATTTCCAGGGATTACATGAATATCAAAGCAACGACAATATGATATATTTGGTAATTCATATGCGTGATCGTAGAGATAATCCATGCGATTTATCGTTGACCGAAATCCGGTGTCATTCGTACAAAATCATGGCTGATTAATAGATCAATCATATGACATGCGATATGTAAAGCTGACAAATAAGCAAGTATATAAATCTTTAGATACATATACAATACGCTGTACTTATGATAGCATCCAATGTATTGATTTGTCAAAAAATTCCCCCACACCACCATAAGAATGATTAATACCTTACTTCGGAGATTCAGACCAAATAATTCTTGAATTACCGCTAGTCCGTAAAGCCAGTATTGATCAACTCTCAATGGTAGATGCCGCATGCTATAGATATTACTATTCATTGATTGAATAGTAAGCTATCGTTGGTTTCTATGGCTATTTGAATACTTTTTATTGGTCATGTTAATTTGTAATAATTAGAAGATTTTCGTCGGAAGATTTAAAAGTATTCAATGATGAATTTCTACATTGACCTATATAGAGACAATTATGTCTAGAATAATGTCTAGCTGTTTGCCTCAATACTATAATATACCGGCTTGTCGTAAGATGGCAACCTCAAGCTTGTGTTATGATGATGGTGATCATCCATTGTGCCAATTGCAACTTCCCATTGCCTTGTGTTTTTGATTTCGATGAAGTTGCCATATATTTGGATGCTATTGTTTTTATGTTCCCAAGAACATTATTATTACTTCTATGAAAATTACCATCAAAATCCTCACCGTCGTGATCATCATTGTCGTCGACACCATCATCATAACCTTATTAATTATTAAAAAAGAATGGCCGAACATTCAGATATATACTAGGAGTGCCCGATCTTGAGTAACTCACAAGCCTTCACAAATGTGCCTTATTGTAATATGCATAATGTCTCGCCAACTAGGGTTTGGTCATTCTTTAATTACTTTGAGAGGATAAATATTGAGTTTGAAAAAAACAAACCTGCTTTACAAATTGAATGTTTAAATTATAAGATATTCTGCATATGCATGTATGTGCGTGCGTGTGCGTGTGAAATGTAGGTCAGTTGAAATTGCACTCTTTAAGCCGCTCGCTTTGCCTTATAATTCCCTCACCACTGAAGCGCTCTACAAATGGCAAACGCTGCGAGCATATACCACATTATTCCAATAATGTTCTCAACAATAGAATTACATTTCTCATTTACGGCCTTTTTCAATCCAATTACTCCGCAATATATCCAATTCTGGTGCATTTATTGCACTATCTAAATTATGCGTGGTTGGTTTAATGTCAAATTATTTCTCTGATAAGAAATGGACTGCATTCAAATGATTTCGAGAGAATTTGCGCAGGAAACAGGATGTTACGGAGAAAATTAATGCTGAAAGGATCTAGGATACATATAGGATTTCATAACGATATATTTCGAATAACGGACATTAGCCACATACAAGAGACCATTAATGGTGACTAGTATCGAACATTAGCCATAGTTTATACATATTATTATTATGTGCGTCCAATGAGCATATGCAATGTTTAATAGCGTTCATATACTAGTAATGTGATTTCCTATCCTTCGGTAGCAAAGGCTATTCGTGGTATTTTACAAAATATTCAAAAACGGTTTAACTCGTTTATAATAGTTATGTCTGACGTGATTTCAATTAGTCGATTTTTTTACTAGTTATATGTAAAACAGTGGATGTGAAATTCAAATCGGATCTATATGGGTCTTATTTCAAGTACGTTTAGAAAGCCCTATCCGTCAAGAAAGAAGTTCAGTGTCATTACCTCAAGTAGTATATCAATCCAAATGGGGAAACTACACATAAATGCCTTAAGATACAGTCTATACGAAATTCTACTTTCAGGCAACGGATGGCAAGATTATATACCAGATAGTGCAGTAATCTACCTACCCAAAACAGATCTCTTCACACGAATACTTCCTCTCCAACTGTATATTTATTGCGTATTTTATATAATCTCCGTCGATTTAGATTCAAGCTTCGTAGCTTAAATCTATTCTGATATCAAATGTCCATATATTTACTGAGATCCATAAACATATACTAATTTGTATACGGATTACATGAACATAAGAATGCAATTCCCTTGGTGAGGCTCGTCTGGAACAATATTGCAGGCCTAGGAAACCATGTTTTTGTAATAAGGATTCCACTGATTTGTATCTTGCAGAGAATTCTTTCTTTGAAGTTAACACCTCTCGTTTACATAATGACAAATGCATGGCTGGCAGCAGGGATTCATTGCCAAAAGAGATCTTCACCAAAACATTGCCATTGCTAATAATACAAATGCTGTGGTGTTGAAGAAGAGATGATGAAATACATGTTCTTCGAAGGACATCGGGGAAGGAACAACGCATAATGCAAATCGAGGGTTGTGTTGTCAGCAATGAATGGTCATCTGATGTACTATGGTAATGTCTCTCTCTCTCTCTCTCTCTCTCTCTCTCTCTCTCTCTCTCTCTCTCTCTCTCCCTGTCATCATTATAACAATAGAAACGTATAGAAGATATCTGTTACTCTTCCTACCTCATAGGGCCGAAGAAGCCGTCCTTATATAATTGCATTATGCACATCACCTAAACACTACTTACGATGCTTTTAGTAAGTCATACCTCTTATGGGAGTTGGCATTTAGAAAACGTACGAGACTACTTAAAATATTTAAACATTATCTTTTTATTCTGCCACCATATATCAACAGTTTACAGACATCCACTGGGAACGTTGTTTTCGGATGTTTTTGGTCAGTAAGAAGTATACTTTTGGAAGGAATGAAAGTTGTCATATCTTACATACCTACACCTTACTTCTGTAAAATGTTTGATAACACGCTTTCTCGTAACGCTACTGTCCTGAAATGACATATAGTACAGACGATGAAAATCTGGTCTACTCTGGTCTGGTCTAATACACAACGAAAGCTGCGGATGTTTTCTTTGTAATGTATATGTATATGTTGGCACGGATTCTTGAGAGAAGATAAAACTAGAATAAATCTTGTTCCCAAATAGACAAGTGGTTAACTTTGCTGTCAGTTTGGTCTGGATTGTTTCTAAAGTGGGAAACAGCTTTCTTCTTATTTCTTTTGTGTCGTGTTTCTATGAAAAATAATTAACAGCTACGATCAAAGTTCAACCCACCCGCACAGAAAAAAAGAAAGCTTTCTCTCAATTTGACTAAAATTAACGATGATAGTCTAGACTCTACATGGTATCTCATAATTCTTAACGAATGGCTTGTCCATAAATTGTTCTTTTAATGTTGCACACTAAGTTTAGACTTAACTAAACCATCGGTGTGTCTGTCTATCTGTATAATGGAACTAAGTAAATCCAGTGTTTACTCACAATATGCAACTAACTTTGGCTTGTTTATGTAATATATGTTTATGAATTGTTCTTTGGGTATTGCATACATACGTGTACAAGGCGAGACGTAACAAAACATTGCCTGTCTATAGAACAAAATAAGGCTAGTGCTTACTCCCATTATCTAACACAAATCAGTAAGGCATCGAATCACACTCGCAATTTTACTAATTGAAAGGTCTAAATAACATGTTAATTAAACTAAAGGGAGACCACTCACCTGTTTTCCCTACCCCAGCAGTTCCGAGGATAACCAGACGGCAGTGACCGTCCTTGGAGTCCCCGTTGGGTGGTTTTAGCCTGGTACCATTCATAGCCTTGTTCCTCCTCTCTTCCACCGAGTGACGCCTCAGGGCGTTTACGAACCCCCCGGCAGTCACCTTCAACGTGTCCTGCTCTTTTTTGGCGGGAAACGCAATACCTGTAAAAATACACACAGCCAATTAATAATTACGGCACCTGGATATTAACGAAAGTCATCAGTCTCCATAAAATCAGACAGGAAACCAACGCTCCTCATATATTGATAAGGTACATAGGTATGCCTTTCGGGTTTCAATGGTTTTCAATGTAATTCAGTGTGAATTCACAGTGAACCACGATAAATTGGATACTAGTAATTGGTATCCCAGTCAAAGAACGTCAGTTGGAAAACCCCGAGAAACCGGAGAATGGGTTTCCCAGTTCAGGAAAGTCAGTTTCATTAAAATCAGATACGAAACTAACGCTCCTAAGATAATGATTAAAATTGGACAATCGTTCGTCTCAGCTTGCGAGATACCCGACCAAATATATGTATATGGAGAACGAAACATGTTATCTGATTATTAATTAAATCGGAGGGTATTGTCAACAGACTAGATAAATCAGATTCGAAACTAATTCCCCCGGGATATATTGCATGGACAGTCGCTAGTTTCAGTTAACGATTTACCAGACCAAATATGAAGAGCGAAGACTGATATCTAATTCTAATTAAATTGCATAAAGTTCTGAATTTCGTTATTCAAGAGTTTTACGAGCACGTCGGTATATTAAACCAAGTGTCATGTTATTTATTGATATGTGAAGCATTATGATATTCAGCAACGAAATGAATTGATGGACTCTCCAAGGATTACAGATGCTAAATAAACATGAACACCGTGCTTTACTGGACTAACGGGCGGCAGTATTCGCATACTAAAAAAACCACAACCTTACAAATTTCTGTGACACTAGTTTTGCAACTAGAGCTGATACATTCGATGTCAGATTTTAG
The DNA here is from genome assembly GCA_032361225.1 of Lepetodrilus schrolli. Classification (NCBI taxonomy): domain Eukaryota; kingdom Metazoa; phylum Mollusca; class Gastropoda; order Lepetellida; family Lepetodrilidae; genus Lepetodrilus; species Lepetodrilus schrolli. The sequence continues at coordinate 7,485 of JAUTBT010069423.1, forward strand.
TGTTGGACCACGTGACAACAATAATTGACAAACAATGCCCATTCAATTGAACAAGATCATGTTTGTGAATCTGCCAAATGCAACCAATATGTTGAACTGTGACTTTATCAGTGGAAACATGTACGCATTAACTGAGTGCTGCCTAATGAACACGAATTATAGATAACATTACACTGGCATTTTAGAACAATGTTAGTGAACAGATTGAGTATGGACACATGTTTTACATCGTAAAATGGCATGCACAATGTTAAATAATTATTATGAAAGATGACAATAGTATAAAAAATCAAATTGTGATAATTCGGTTCTCCTCGTCTGCACTTCTATGTGCACCTGAAGTCTAAATGTAGGGAATGGATAACCCATGTCGTAGGGAATCGAACTACAAACATGAATCTTCGATTTAATAATAATTCTCACGATCATATTACGTCAAATCCACGCTCGCATGTCATCATTTTACTTCTCAGCTCCCTCGGGAGTATACTACCCAAGCCGCCGTTGAAAGCGCTAGAAAGTTATCGTGTCCATATCATCCTACCTGGTACCCATTCTCTGCTGGGTGGACAGAAACATTTTCGAACTAAGACACTTGAGTTTGAGTTAGAACCCACCCTTGATATTCGTGATAACAAATAGTGCACAGTACACATTCACGTGTTTTCAGTATCACCCTAGGTACACGTGTCTTACCGTAAACATAGTTGTGGGTTTTCCTCCCACGATAAACATATACATATTAACAATTGTCATGGGACACGCAGCAAAAATCAAATTCAGAATGTTCACTATTCACGTGCCTGTATCTACTTAATGATCCACTGATATACAGACCACGTATGACATAAAAAAATCAGTGGTATTCATCAGGACAAATTCTAGACAATGGAGTTTCGGACATCAGAAATCTTGAATAGGATGCATGAAATGGGTTATTAATCGTAGAGAATTGAAAGTCCCTCATTGAGTTGCCACGAAATCAATATGAACATTATTAAATTTGTATTCATGGTGTCATGCAATTTGCTACAAGGCTTAATCCATTCCTGATGTCGTAATCCAGTTTGCAATAGCTAAACATGACAATCGATTTCAATGAAAAGGTTCACATAGGATTTGGTAGGAACTCTCTCTTTTTCAAAGTACGGAATGTTCCGAGCATGTCGCATGGAACAATTCTACAACATTCATCGCATTCACAGTACTGATTTGCTTAAGGATATTTCATTATGCCATGTTTCATGTTACGTACTTGGCATTTATATGATCACGTTATTCATTCCCCAATTTATGCCAGAATTGGGATCTGGTGTTCGTGCCAATATAAACTTAATTCCGATTTCTACAATTAACAACAGCAGTACCGTACTATTATGTCGTATAATTATATCACTCATACTTCGCGTAGATTTTAATACTCCGTCGACTAGTACAATTCGACATTACGATAATCTGAATATCTGAAATAACAACCAATTGAATGCGTATAGATTCAATCTTACGATTGAACTTATTGATCACGATCATACGTGCATATTGATTTTTACAATTCACGCACTTTCAAGAACACCGATATGAATTCATGGTCATATTTTGACCATTTAAAAATAAATAATTACGAATTCCATGGCCTAACCATGAAGAATTTCAGGGGCTCTTTTCATATACATATAACACAAATTAACAAAATATATTATTGATTTACTTTAACCCTCCGAGACTATGGATATTCTACCACATACTTTTTAGCTTTCAACCACTTGAACATACATGGCTTCATAGACCAATTAGACCACGCGGGCGTCATATTGTTTCTAACTAAAATAGCTCAATAATTTAAGAACGGTTGTACACAGCTTTTCTTTAACTTAAAGGTAGTGTCGCTATCGTGAAATATGTGTTGGATTTCAAATTAATTTACTCAGAGGGATATCATTTAATTTCCTCCACGGTGGAACTGTGAAAAAAAATACTTGGAGAATACAGGCGAATACAGTTTCCATTTACAGCTGAAATGTAGTCTTCGATATCTGTGATTGTATGCTTTTAATATAAATATGCGTACGACATACTTGCGGATTTTGTGTGTGATACCTTGCGTACTTGCAAATCAGTATGGAGATACATTGTAATTGTATTTATTTATAATTATGTGCATCAATTCATCTGCATTATCTCTGTGTCTACATAGCACCACGTAATTAAAATATGACTATTTCGAGTAGTCGACGATCACGATTCTAGCCTTTAGACTCATATCAACTTCCACGGAGGTGTCTGAACTGAACATTCTACTACGCAGTTGACAATACCCCCCGTGGGATGAAATTCAGCTAATTACTAAATATAGGTTTAACTCTGTAGTGCAAATGACAATACGCCTGTTCTATTTCTGTTCTGCACATGATGACAACACGCCCCCGCTGCTGCATATGCATGTACCCCCCCCCCACCCATTAGCATAGGGTGACCAAGATTGACATTGGTACTAGTACATAGTATACAGCAGTATATAAGATTCGATTTCAGAATTTGTCCACCGGTTAGGCCAATCCAGACGATGACATTCGGTTAGGCGATTCCCGAAGAAGACAACCGCTTAGGCGATTCCGGCATATGATAACCTGTATAGGCGATTCCGTTTTAGTTGACACCCATACGTTTCCGGGCTATTCTATTTTCGGGATCTTATGTGAAACACTAATAACATCAAATAGATGTGTAAACGCTAAAATGTTATTTGAGATTAGTTCACTGATTAGCAATGATGGTAATAGCGGAACCATTTGATTGGGCTGGGGTTTGGTATCAGTGGGTTGGATATAGTTGGAGGTGGGGGTATCAGTGGGTTGGATATAGTTGGAGGTGGGGGTGTCAGTGGATTGGATGTAGTTGGAGGTGGGGGTGTTCTCTTCTTTTATTGTTAACCTAATCGTGATGGCATACTCACTGGAAGTGCTAAGATCCAACCATTGGTAAAATTCCACTGCGTAACATGGTGTAGTGATTACTCAATGTCATCTTCAGAAAAATTAACTGTTATAAATATTATATAGTATATAGAATCAGACCACATTGGCATACGCTATACAGTAACGGTTATATATTCCATGTACCTTTTACTTCCTTTGCCAAGTAATATATTAAAAAGTACTAACAGCAGGAACAAAGAATATATATATATATATAAAATAATAATACAAAATAAATAAATAAATATTTTAAAATCGTTAGTAAAAACCATACCTTGTCATTATTACATGATCATTACAATCACAACACAGTTGACAAATATAATTAAATGCAAATTGTATATATTTAGAATGCACCATAAAGACACGAATATATGAACAGAGCGAATATATATCTTGCGTATTTTAAGACCATGTTATCAAGGATATTCTATTTTTGAAAACTTGTTGTTGATATTGATGCCATTTTATTTGTACTTTCAAGTTAATCCTATATTTTCTAACCCGAAAAACAAAATGTTTTTTTAGAAAAAGATTCTATTCACTTAATTTTAGATTGGTGGACATTGCGAAATTCCGCAAGGTTTTGCAGACTATGTTGACAACTCGTTACAATTCTCGAACATTTAAAAAGCAACAACATTTTTGACAGTTAATGAAATAACGATTGCATTTTGACAATATTTGTTTCAGTTTGCATACATTTAACATTTCCCCAAGTAAACTTCGCTTAAGGAGCCTGAGTGTGATGCAAACTCTTCAAACATCATTCAAATGTGTAAACAAACCCAGGCACGTATGCTTCATTGATTTGGAGGAGTGATTTACCCCCCCCCCCTTAAATCAACACACTCTATCCTATTTACCGCTACACGCAATTGTGATTAATTTCTACAAAAATGGAATATAATTTTCATTTTCCGTTGAAAGTTACCAGATTATTCAAATACACTTTGACACGAACATAACTCTGGCGATAATGTAGGTACATGTTTTCTATCTCCGCCTTCTAAAGGCTCCCTAAAAAGTACATGTAGGTGCATAAAGAAAAAGCAGAATCTATATATTTACTTTACGTCGAATAATGTGGACAACAAAAAACGTTAGCTCTGTAGAAGTATTATTCCGACAAATAAAACCAATACAAATGGATAATACGTTTGTATACAAGTTGAAGTATCCGATGAAAATCTGTTATGCATTTTAACACAAATAGACTCGTAACATCCCCGAGGTCGGTTTGAACGGGAGTCAAGTGTCTACTTGCTCTCGTATTACTCTGGACAGGTTGAACAGTTCATACATTAAGTAAACCATGCAGCAATCTCGAAATGCAATACCGAACTGCATGGGCTATGAACTATCGATATACAGTATGGTGGAATGATGCTATTCATTATTGGTCAATATTTTGGCTCATCTCGATGTGTGATTGTAACGGCCGTTTCTGGATTAGTGATTAGCGAGAGATGAATGATCAAAAGCCTGCGGGGGTTGGACACATCTAACACATTAAGCGGAAATGGAAAGGTATTAATGTAACCGATATTCATGGTCTACCAATCTGTTATTGTTAAAACAATCGTAGAAAGTCGGGTTGTTGGTATTGGGTCGTGATATGTAGAAATGCGCGTATTCGACTGTACCTGGATTTTAACAAATCTAAGACATGTAGTGGACCAGAAGTGGAAGTTACTAACTTAACCTATTGTCCACCTAACAGCCTATAATTGTAAAACACTCAACGATACTGTAGAAAGTCGGAGAAATAATTGCAATTGGGTTCCGTGATGAAGGAATACACACATTCGATAGTACTGGACTGAACGTTCGATTGTACTGGACTGAACAACTCTAACACGTTGAGCGAAAATGGAAGTTACTACTGCAAGCTATTTTAGAAGTGTTCGTCTACCAATCCGTGATTGCAAAACACTCCCTGTAGAATGCTGAGTAGGGTTTCGGTTTCGGTCCCGTATGTAGGAAAACGCGCGTTCGACTGTATCGTTTTATATTTCCTTCTATTTTTAATCTCTTCAAACTTTATTCTGCTTATCTCTATCTCTATGTCGTTCCCTATCTTCTCCTTACAAAAACACATTCTGAAGTCTTATTTTGCTTATCGCTTTCACTCATCCATTAGCCTCCGTCGTCATTTTATCCATCACCTTCCGCCCCTCCGTAATTTCCACACCCCACACACGTCGATGACGCCTGATACTGCGCTCGCGGAATTATATGCGTTACAAACAGAACGAAGCAAAGATATGTCATTGTGTCTAACATTTACATTCTCTGTGCATCGGACATAATCTCATGATAGCATACCGAGGCCTTTATTTGCGACGCCCACACGATATAACGAGACTGTTATACAAACATTCAACAAGCGGCATATCACCAAACTGCAAGGATAACATATGACTGGATCGTTATTTTACACTAACATCCCTATGAAAAACCGCTATGACATCTAGAACCAAACTCAAAATATTCGCATCTATCTTTAAGGGCCTACTCCGATATCATATTTGTTTTCCAAGTTGCTTTTTAAGTCACATTTTCAGATATGTATTTTCGTTATGACATAAAACAACAATTGAAGTAAACATGTAATCAAAATCCATGTCCATTTGTATGTGTGCTGTGTAAGGTCAGGAATTTAGCATTATATAGTAAGAATGCATAATAGCTGGTTCTTCACTGCATATGCGCATGCTCTGATGCGCTGCGCTCCAATATAAGAGACGGAAACTAGAATAATATTGTAGGTCAATCATTCTACACATAATTATAGAATTGTGGACATACTAAAGAATTGAATGGAAAACCAAACACAACAAACATGTATGTAGAAGAAGGATTTGTTTACCTGGTGTTATAAAACCGTGTAGTTTAGTCATATCAAAGATGATAATGATTTCTTTGGAGCTCAGCGTCCGACACGGATGTTATTGATTTGACTATTACTATTTGAGCCCAGAATAGATCAGCTGTGACATCTTTGATATTTTTAACTTATCTTTTTATCACGTAGAATGGGTATACCCCAAAATATCATGGCACTATATATGACAACTGGTACTCTATTGTGTACGCAGTTTAAATACCACTACTTGTCAAGAAAAACGAATTTAATGATACAATTGCTATACGAGACTAACGACGTGTATAATACACTCAGATTAATGACGATCATATGCATCGTGTCTCAAGATCGTGTCGTTATACTAGCTATGAGTTAACTCGGCAAGTTAATAATACTACTACTACTACTACAACTAATAATAATAATAATAATAATAATAATAATAAAAAATAAATGAATGAATGAATGAATGAATGAATGAATGAATGAATAAATAAATAAATAAATAAATAAATAAATAAATAAATAA
>JAUTBT010069434.1:0-13856 GCA_032361225.1 Lepetodrilus schrolli
TGTCTTGAGGAAGATAGTGTATTTAATGTATGACTGACATAAACAATAAAAGTATGTACGTATTGTTTTCTTTTGTCTTCTAATTACTAGTAGTTTAAATGTGTGTATTGTGATTTCAAACAGATTCCTGAAACTTATCAAATAACAATGTAGCTGGAGACTACTGTTTATGTGTGTAATGTCGGGGAAGACATACAATGTAGCTTCTGATCAGCAGAGAAGACCAGAGGAATCTCTAGCAAGAAACAATGATGCAGTAACCGTAATCAAGAGTCGTTAATTAATATATTGACTTGTAATAATAATAATAATAATAATGGCTACTTATAATGCACAAAATCCACCTCAGTAAGGCATGCTTTAAACACCACATTATTTTATTCAAGAAAATGGATGGGTTGCAAGTTATTTCAACTTAAATGAAAACTGCTCCATTAATATCCTCGGTCATTGGGTCATTGGATCACTGTACACTCTTGTTAATTCTCAACACCCTGGAGAGTATACAATCAGCAGTACCAGAACATTGGATTTATTGTCACCAGTGAACAGTATTGTGCCGTGTCAGACACCAGTTATTTTCTTGTTGTTGCAGGCAGCAAGACAGGATGTCAGGAGTTGTCTTTCAACTTTCTCCGGAACGAGCTTCCAGTAAGGATGGCGAACATCATGAAGGAGATCAACCACCTGCCAGAGAACCTCCTCCAGATGCCATCTGTGTCTTTAGTCATGAGCTGGTAGGTGCCATCTGTCTCTAGTCATGTTGGTATGTCTGGTATTATCCGGTTATGTCAGTACCAACCAGGTTTCATTCTGTGGTATAAAATACAATAAATACATTTTTTAAATATGACGAAAAGCGTAACATGATGTCATGCAGAGATGACATGATTGTCTGCTACCTATGTATATAAGAGTTGGAGAGTAATCGAACATTAGCAAACACTAATTCAACAGTGTTCCAAGAACATTAAATCTATACCTAAAACAACAAATTATCAGATTGTGAAATTTGTATGTCCAAATCCTATTATCGATGTATGATGGATGTAACTAATCATTTGATCAATCAATACATCGCATCGAACAAGGGCAAACAATTTTTCTATTCTTATCCTGCAATGACCTGTGGAGCATTGATTTGGATGGAAGAAATACTGTCTGTGCAGACCAAGTGTCTATAAATCTCTAGGAATTGGTCATGTTTTATCACTTTGCAAAGACCAAAATCAATATGTCTAGTCTCATCGAGATTACGTGCTAGCCATTAATTACACATGCGATTGACTATCTACACCAAATGTAATCTGAGTGTCATTCAAATTGAAATACATTATCTATACCATGTATATAGGTAATGTCTCTTATCCCAGAAAGATTTAGATTTAATTTCATATTATATACTGTGAAATTGTTAATAATTGCAGTTGTCTACCTTGCTTTAAGCTGTATTTCAGTGTGCTAGTTTAACTGGGGTTGCTCTAGAACACGGGCATTATCCCCACCAAGCCATCTTGGGTAGGATGGTACATTATGCATTACATCATTTATAGGTACGAGCAGAGTTTCAAAGAGCTACTACAGTTTGAGCCAAACAACCAGGACCAAGCCACCCTAACCACGTGAGTCGGCTGGCTGTGCGATCTTTAATTGATGACCCTCTGCTGGTAACTCTCACCAATTGTACAGTTGACCCCCCTTTATCCAGACTTCAGATAGCAGGTTCCCTCGTTATCTGCACGATTTTTACTTGGAAGTTGGAACCAATATCTTCCTTTATAAAATGACTCCGGTAATTGGAAAAATCGGTTTCCGTTACGGTCGGACATTTCCGGGAATCAAACAGACAAAATAAGTACTAGTTATCTTCAGATATCCAGATGATAATTTTTTTCCAAATTGGATGGCTCACTTTTGTATAGATATTGTATTTTATATATTTTATGTGAGGTGAGACGTAAATAAAATGTCTGTCTGTCTGTCAATCAGAAAAGCATCATCTGCTATAAGTAAACTTATTGTTTAGCAAGTTACAAAGGGCCCAAACCAGATTAGGCCAATAGAGGGCAAGTTTTTTTTACAAATTGTTTGTTGCACGTTATAGAACTTAGAAGCTGTTGAAAATGATCAGTGTCAGTCATTTTGGATTAAAGATTGAGGTAACATCAAGGAAATACAAATACACGTTATCGGTTTCAGTTAGATTGGATTACAAATTGAGTTAGCATCAAGGAATTGCAAATACATTCTGACTCTTGTTATCTACATGTATGATAACCTATACAGTTGTATGATCACCTATGCAGTTGTATGAACTTATATGTGTTATATGTCATGGATCATTGTGTGTAATAAATGAAGAGTAATGTGGCAACTCTTGCTAGAGTCAAACAACCGGAAATTCAGTTACCCGCATGATTTTACCTGGAACCCAACCATCCGGATAAACGGGGTTCAACTGTACTTATTATAATCAACAATCAATAAAGTTTAATCATTCAAATACTTGATTGATTCCTGAAAATCAAAGTCTTAGGCAAAGATCTTGCTTTAAAGACTCATTGTGTTTACTTCTACCTGTTCATCAGAATGATTAATGATTCATTAGTTGCTGATTTTTTCAAGCTGCAGGTTAAGAGTGTCGTGAGTATATTTTTAGTTTCATTTCATTTTTACTTTCAGATTTACAGATACATTAACGCACATCCGAAACCGTCATTCCAATGTGGTGGAGACAATGGCTCAGGTATACAATATTCTGCAACGTTTTAGAACATTATGTTCAAAGTACTATGTAAACATTCCAAATTAACCTTATAATCACATTTATTCATGGCTAGCCATGGAGACCTACTGATGGCTAGCCATTGCGTTATTAATTATTCATATCACACCATCATGAATCGTCGTTCAGAATTCATATCGTAATTTATTTCACCTCTGAATATACGGAGCTGTACGTAATGTGGAACCGCTTTACACTATCAAAATAAATCCCTAATTTTCGCTATGTATGACCTACGAGAGAATAAAACCAGTATGTGAATATTAATATGATAATAGTCGTCCTATCAGAGTTATGTCCCTTTAAAAGTTGTTCACATCAGTTTCAGAGCTATTTGGTCGTCCTGCCCAGTTATGAGAGAATGCGACAAGAATGTGGCACCTGATAGAGTGGATATGGATGATTAAATATTAAAATACAAAACAAATACCTTCCATCAGTCTGATATGGTATTTGGAATTGAAACAGTTTCTGTAAATAGATTGCAGAGAAGGTATGTAGTGGACATGCGATTCAGTTCTTGACTTACACTTCTGAATCACATGTGCTGATGTGATCAACATATTAATGGGCATTTAATAAATATGTTCCATGCTGAATTGGTGTATTTTCAATTTTCATTGCACCCGTGTCTCGTAACATGTGCAGTAATTCACTCCCAAGACCTGCAGAATTGGAAATGAATGATTGAACTCAATGTGACAATAATGTCTTCAGGCCCCGAGAGTACCAAACTTTTTTGAGTGTGATTTCATGCTCAATTCTGCTCACAAATCCCCATATGCTGGAGTCTGATGTTTTCAGGGGATCATTGAACTGAAGGAGTCGTACGGAGTGGACAGCGGAATGGACAGTCGCATACAGTACTTCCTCGACAGGTTCTACATGAGCCGGATCAGCATTAGAATGCTCATCAACCAGCACAGTGAGTAGTGTCAACCAGCACAGTGAGTAGTGTCAACCAGCACAGTAAATAGTGTCAACCACAGTGAGTAGTGTCAACCAGCACAGTATGTAGTGTCAACCAGCACAGTAAGTAGTGTCAACCAGCACAGTAAGTAGTGTCAACCAGCACAGTCAGTAAGTAGTGTCAACCAGCACAGTCAGTAATTAGTGTCAACCAGCAACCAGCACAGTAATTAGTGTCAACCAGCACAGTGAGTAGTGTCAACCAGCACAGTAAGTAGTGTCAACCAGCACAGTGAGTAGTGTCAACCAGCACAGTGAGTAGTGTCAACAGTGAGTAGTGTCAACCAGCACAGTAAGTAGTGTCAACCAGCACAGTGAGTAGTGTCAACCAGCACAGTAAGTAGTGTCAACCAGCACAGTCAGTAGTGTCAACCAGCACAGTAAGTAGTGTCAACTAGCACAGTAAGTAGTGTCAACCAGCAACCAGCACAGTAAGTAGTGTCAACCAGCAACCAGCACAGTAAGTAGTGTCAACCAGCACAGTGAGTAGTGTCGACCAGCACAGTGAGTAGTGTCAACCAGCACAGTAAGTAGTGTCAACCAGCACAGTAAGTAGTGTCAACCAGCACAGTGAGTAGTGTCTACCAGTACAGTAAGTAGTGTCAACACAGTAAGTAGTGTCAACCAGCACAGTAAGTAGTGTCAACCAGCACAGTGAGTAGTGTCAACAGTGAGTAGTGTCAACCAGCACAGTGAAATTTAACTAGTGTTTGTTCTTTCGGCTGATTTTGTATGGGTTCGAATTTTATTATCGCATAAAGAAATAATCTAAAAAAAACTATCATTATTCTTTCAAATACTAATCATGGTAATAGTAGTAATCATTTTTATGTTGGCCAGTCCCCATCCACCACCGTGTCATCAGGTCAAGTTGATCTCTCAAACATGCACTGGTCACACTGTGTATGCCATTGGTTGATCTATTTCTAAATTCTTCATGTGTCGGTCACACAATCATGATTCTGGGCTTCAATCCCACAAGTTTCTCCATGTTGTATGCTTATTGTATATGTATTATCTTCCAGCGTTACTGTTTGGCACACAGATAGCTCACCCACGCCACATAGGCTGTATAGATCCTGCTTGCAATGTACTAGATGTCGTCCAAGGTAAGGTCAAGTGTCACACTGGCAAGCTGTAACATGTGTGCACTTTCTTAGCAAAGTACCTTCTATTTGTTATTAAAATACCTTCAGCATGATGTTCAGCAAACTCAAAATATGGTTAAGCACATATACTGAATTGGATGCTAACTACTATTATGAAACATAATTTATTATTTTTATTGTTAATTTATTCTTAAGTTTTGTAATATGATGATTTTCCCTTTACTTACAGATGCTTATGAGAATGCACGTTTCTTGTGTGAACAGTATTATCTAGTATCGCCAGAAATGGAAATAGTTAAAAGAAACCGTAAGTTGTTTTCATCAAAAGAAAATTTTGAATATACATGTATCTACACAATATTTGTTCGTCGCAGATGGGTGAAAGATTCCCGCAGTGACTCCATAAAATACTCACTGACTCGTAATATTTGAACAAAAAGATAATACTGCTAGTTATCTAGCTGGAATTTGGGTCTCAATTGTATGCACGACAGATAATGAATGTACCTATTTCCCATCCATTTTTGTGATTAAAACATGAACTGTTTCTGTCTGTTGTGTGCAGCCATGGAGAATGAAGGCCCCATCAGCATGGTTTATGTTCCTTCTCATCTGTATCACATGCTGTTTGAACTCATTAAGGTTAGTTTTTCACATTACTTACATACCGTCTCCTTGATGTAAAGCTTAGAGCGTCCACCCGGAGAGCGGAAGGTCGGTGGTGCAAGCCACAGCCACGTCATACCAAAAGACGTTAACAGGTGGTAGTTGTTGTCCCCCTGCTTGGCGCTCAGCATTAAAAGGGAAGTATACAGCAACGGGTTCTCGGCTCGGAGTCAGTTTAAAGTGTCTGAGTGGGATATCCATGTTAACTGCAGCATGTGATATTCCTAGTGAGCTAGCACTATAAAGACTGGTGGATATCCAGACTAGTGCAAGTATGCTGTGAGACACATGCATCCCAAGGAGGGGCCAGTCTGCCAAAATCGGCTACGCTGGAAGGTGACTGTCAAAGCAGTAAACACACACACACACACACACACACACACACACACACACACACACACACACATTACTTTTCCATCCAGTCACATTATGATGAATGTATCTATGATCTACAGAAGTAGATAGGATGTATTTATGGTAACCCATACTTATGTTCATCACCATGTCTATCTGTCTTCCTGGAGCATATCCAGCAGTAAGATTGTTAAAGGGCAGGGCCATAATTATTTAGGCCAATCCGTTCAAATTGGAAATAAATGAGTGTTTTGCGTCAAGTTGAGCATATACTGGGTTGGAAAATCAGTAAATTAGAAAGGCGAGTGGATACGCGCCGAATAGAGACTTGAACAGTCTTGAGTTACCATTCCTGTCGGTTGGGTACCGCAACTTTTGTTCGATAGATCTGCCTAACACCAGCATGGATTCAGAGTCTTGCATAGGATTTCTTTCACCGATTACGCAAGATAGATAGACATGTGCATTAAAACCAACATTTCCAAACAACAATTTGATGATCAGATTGAGAGCGAGTGTATAATTGTGATTTGGAGGCCTTTTTCTTACCTGAATCGGCCGGTCTAGCAGCACTCATTATTAGTTCAATGCCTTTTCAGGCTGTTAGTGGCCCGCAGGTGAAGATTTTGTCTCGATAGATGCAAGATGGAACTTAATTTCCTCGGATATCATCTATGATTCATTTTGTAACAGACAAACGACAAATTCTGAGAGAGTGACTTCCATTACTACGTACGGTGCACTGTTAGTGCCATGCTTCGTAGTGCCTCGTAGTGCCATGCTTCGTTGACTGTACATTCAGACCTCCATGTAGACTATATAAATTCCGATATTGTTAGTTGAGTTAGACTGTTCTGGAGAGGATGCATGGGTCAAGTTAAACAGCCAAAAGTGTTAAGGGAGATAAGCAAGGCACATTTTAGTTTCCCTGGATCGAATTTGTGAACTTCAATTAAATAATAAAAATACAAAGAACTGAAAATTATGTAAACATTTTTATTTTTGAGAAGGTAATAATTAAATATATTTTTATACAGCAAAAGATGTTGGAAAAAAATACATTTATTTCATTATGGTCTTGCCCTTTAATAATACATAAATCTGTTGATATTTTGACATTGCACAGCATTCTACTGGTTAATTCTTCATATCATTTTATGCAAGTATGTGTAGTGCTATACAATGATTGCACTGTTGGGTACAATGCTATGAGAGCTGTTGTGTATGAGTGTACTGGACATGTACTGGTTATTTCTGTTGGGCAGAATTCTATGAGAGCTGTTGTGGAGACGCATTCTTCGGAATCTGAGGTACCAAAGATTCGAGTAATGGTCGCCAAAGGAAGTGAGGACCTATCCATCAAGGTTTCTGACGAGGGCGGAGGTGTCCCCAGGTCAAAGGTTGACGGATTATTTCAGTACATGTACTCTACCGCCCCACAGCCACAGGTCGAAGGAGAAAACACTGCTCCATTGGTAAGTTATGTGTCTGACCTCTCCATTAGTTAGTTGTCTGACCGCTCCATTGGTTTGTTGTCTGACCGCTCCATTGATTTGTTGTCTGACTGCTCCCTTGGTTTGTTGTCTGACCGCTCCATTGGTTTGTTGTCTGATTTGTTGTCTGACCGCTACATTGGTTTGTTGTCTGACCGCTCCATTGATTTGTTGTCTGACCGCTCCATTGGTTTGTTGTCTGACCGCTCCCTTGGTTTGTTGTCTGACTACTCCATTGGTTTGTTGTCTCACCAGTTCATTGGTTAGTTCTATCACTGCTCCATTGGTTACTTACCTGCCCCTTCCATTGATGAGTTGTCTCACCACTCCATTGGTTAGTTCTATCACCACTCCATTTCTTATTTTTATCACCACTCCATTGATTAATTCTCACTGCTCCATTCATTAGTTGTCTGACCCACTCTTCTTCATTTGTCATCTTCCTTCTGGCAAGCTATCTTTCCAATAGATGTAAAGTAGGCCCATAAGCAGACTGTACCACATTAATTTTATTTGTCTCTGTTTGTTCTCAGGCTGGCTACGGTTATGGACTGCCTCTGTCCAGACTGTATGCTCGGTACTTCCAAGGAGACCTCATTCTTAACTCTATCGAAGGATATGGAACTGACGCTATAGTGTCACTAAAGGTAAAGATTATCTCAATTTGTTCTCCATTTCAAATATTAATCTCTATATAATCCCTTTCCTGTGAAGAGTTGTCAACTTCACATACAACAAGCACACAATTACTTTTGAACCAAATTCTTTATTCTGGATGATATCTACTTCAATACTGGTCCAACCCAATTGTAAAGCAAATTTGTACCTGAAATTATTATTATACATCACCTCCAGAGATGCAGAATAATGTTGTCATTATGAAGCTTTCAGAAATAAATGAATAATCTTTCGCTGCAGAGAATGACATCTTGATCTTGGAATATTTCCCATGTTAATGAGTTATCTCCCTTTGAAACAATCATCGCAAATTGGGTGAAAGATTCCCGCAGCGATGTTAAACTCCATAATCACTCACTCACTCTTTGAAACATTTTCAATTTATTATTTTTATGTTCAATTTTCTTTTTCAGGTGCTATCTGACGAGGCCAATGAACACCTTCCCGTTTACAACAAAACGGCATCGCGTGTGTACGAGACGGATGTTCCAATACACGACTGGAGCTCTCGACAATCTCGCCACGGTGGGGGTATCTCTTCGCGGTCGTTTAATTCCTGGACTCGATTAACAGCATAGATCACAACTGTGTACAGAAGTTTAGACAAACTGAGTCCTGACTTGCAATTTTAAAAGAAAACATCTTAAGGATCATCTCAGATGTTTGCTTTGAACCACCAGATTTAGAACAATTTTGTTTTAAGTTTTCCACCGTTTCTAATGCATTTCTACAAATGTCTACACAGCTTGATTGAAAATCCTCATTGAGGCTGTATGTTTATTTTGTTTTAATTTTTTAAATAAGAACATTTGCTGTGTTTATTATTATAGCAATTCTTTCAATTTAAAAAAACACCCAGTATTTTGAAAGATTCTAATGTTGCCAAAATGAAAATCTTTCAATGATTGTATCAAAAGGAAAGACAATGAACACGTTCAAATATGGCTAGTTGCCTACAATGGTGTAGTTTGCATTAATAATTAGTTAATTTTTGGCATAGGACAGTTATCTGATGAGCATTTTGTAGATGTTGGGGAGTGTCTGTCTTCCTGTTATGTTATCTGCATGTTTGTTTGTTTGTTTAG
Organism: Lepetodrilus schrolli; assembly: GCA_032361225.1. Taxonomy (NCBI): domain Eukaryota; kingdom Metazoa; phylum Mollusca; class Gastropoda; order Lepetellida; family Lepetodrilidae; genus Lepetodrilus; species Lepetodrilus schrolli. The sequence continues at coordinate 9,140 of JAUTBT010069434.1, forward strand.
ATCGCCTTGTTTAATTAGCCTGCCTTTATGTGAGCTTAAAACCCATCATACAGTTACATAACTTCACCAGGTTGATTCAACCAACTCATTCCTTTTCTCATCAATCATGATACTAACGTCTAAAATGAGTGTATAATTTAGATCGGACGTACAGACTACTAAAATATGTTGACTATCTGTGATTTAGAGAGTGTTTGTGATGACGACTAAATGGATATATATTTTCACTGCATAATTTTACCATATATAGATGCTTAGGAATTTGTTTGAAGAAATGTGGCTTATTGAATTTCATCTTATCATCTGTGATTGACTTTAGAAATGGCTGTATACCATTGACTCAACTAGTTTAATTGATGACTACAAAACAAATCAAGTCTTGCACAGTATGTATAATTAATTATACATTGGATGTTCACTGCAGTTGTGAGCTTTAACTCGAATGACACAGTATTGTGATCATCATGTATGGGTTAAAGATTCCCGTTGTGATGAAAAACAATAGTGTTCACTCACAAGGTACTGTGTACGCGATATTTTATTGTGCAGCATTGAATTGTAGCATTAAGGTTGTCCCAGAGAATACAGTGTTGTGTGGAAACTGACTGCCTGCCCTCTTGTTAATTTTACATTAACTCGAGTGTGTTTACTGAATACTGACCATTCACCAACCATCACGAGAATACTGAGTCAAGTAACCACCCCCCACACCCATTCACAATGTTTAAGAGTGTCTACAGGTTCACTAGGACTACTAGAGCCGGCTCTGTGGCATAATGGTTGGAGCGTCGGCCCGGAGTGCGGAAGGTCGCGGGTTCGATCCCCGGTCACGTCCTACCAAAAGACGTTAAAAGATGCTACTTGTTGTTCCCCTGCTTGGCGCTCCGCATTAAAGGGGTAAAACAAGGACTAGTCGGCTTGGAATCGGTATACTGTGTCTGAGTTGGGTATTCATGTTCTATCTGCGGCATGATATACCTCCAAGTGAGCTAGTACTATAAACACTGGTGGAAATCCAGACTAGTACAAGGAGTACATATGCATGCAAGCCATGATGTGAGTGAAAGAAATCTTGAAAGTGGCTTTAAACCCCAAATCAACCAACCAGTCACTAGGATTACTTGTACAGTGCCCACTGCATACAATGCAAACTGATAACGTTATGTTGGTCGGTCATATTTTTGTACTGATTGTACAGACAAGCTTTCATGTTTAGTGTTGATTATAGAATAACAGTTTTTAACTTTCATGTTGTAGTTGACTGCCTAGTTTCCAGGTAGACTTTTATTTCTGAGATGAAACTCGTTGCTACAAATTCAAACCAAAAACATTGGAAACAGTAAGAAAATGTTACGAGTAGTGTATATGTGTTAGTATCTACATACTAATGGCATCTCTTGCAACACATGATTTTAGTGCCGAAATATTCAACATGATGTCCATTATATTCTTTAATTCATAAATAGTATTGATTGATTGATTACAATATTCAGTCACCTACAATGTAGAAGAAAATAATAGTATCCTTCATCTGTTTGTTGAATGTTTTTGTTGTCAAGTTTAACCAGTGTGTGTCCATTCTATTCATTTGTGATTTTTATTTTATATAAATTGCATTTTTATTTTTTTTTTAAAACTAAGATTACTTACAAATATCTATATTTAGGAGAAAATAAAAAAATTAAAAAATCTGTGATGTTTTAGTGTATATCGCTGGTATGTAGACCCAGATAAAATTCTATGTGTGTGTGCATGCGTGCGTGCGTGTATGTGTCCTGTGTCAGTATGCGTTATCAATCAATTACATTAATATGTGGGGTATGTGGTATTATGTACATATATTGGTGCATATGATTGATGTACATAGTCACATTCATGGACCGTAGTTGAAAGTACTCCTGGGTCTAATTCTGACATTAAAATGTTTTGCAACCCTCACTACTGCTATTATTATTTCTTCTCTGAACATTCACCTGTGCACAGCAAAATAAGTTTGGTGTCTGGGCCAGGTGTCCTGTTAGGTGTCTGGGCCAGGTGTCCTGTTAGGTGTCCGGGCGACTGTGTTGACTTTTCAACTCAACGTGCTGGGTTTTACTCTTCGCCAGACCTCAAACATCTCTTCACCAGGTTCCTGGGCACCTCATCCTATCGTTTTAAAAAGAAATTGGTCTATATCACAAGTTTTAATCTTTCACCACTGCATACTTATTTCTATTATAATCACAATATTTATTCAATTTTAATTTCATCATTCCATTTATTCAATCATATATTCACTTTTAATCAAACTTTTCATTTTTAACCCATTTATATTGTATAGTTAATTAGTTCACTGTCACGTATGGGTGAAAGATTCCCGCTGTGACGTAAAATAAAAATGCACTCACTCAATCAGGTGTCCGGGCCAGGTGTCCTGTTAGGTGTCCGGGCCAGGGCACCTAACGTGGATGCTCAAACATAGACACCCGAGGTGACAGTATCCTGTTAGGATCCTGGAACAGGACTATTTTAGCTGTGGGTGTGTCTGTCTATGATATTACCCTGGGGTACCGATCCACAGCTACGATTGATTGGAAACATCATAAGATGAGGATGGCTGACCGCAACTCTCATCTTAGGATAGATTGACAATCAATAGATAGTAAAGGTAAGATAGCTGTGTCACTGTGGATCGGGCCCCATGGCTGGAGATGGATGGTATTCGTATTGTATAGCATCCAGTGTGTGCCTGTTGCTGTATGGCTGTGATAAGTGATGCCCATTTCTAGAGACGATTCCTATACGGAGATTAGTGTAGTATCTGCTGAGTGCCTGTTGATAGAGGAAAAGGTCAACTATACGCCTATTCCTAGAGACGATTCCTATACGGAGATATAGTGTAGTATCTGCTGAGTGCCTGTTGATGGATGAAAAGGTCAACTATGCGCCTATTCCTAGAGACGATTCCTATACGGAGATTAGTGTAGTATCTGCTGAGTGCCTGTTGATAGATGAACAGTCAACGAGACAATTCCTAGCGACGATTCCTATACGGAGATATAGTGTAGTATCTGCTGAGTGTCTGTTGATAGATGAAAAGGTCAACTATGCGCCCATTCCTAGAGACGATTCCTATACGGAGATTAGTGTAGTAACTGCTGAGTGCCTATTGATAGATGAAAAGGTCAAGAGAAGATTCCTATAGATAGTGTAACCCACTGTAATGTGTGTTTCTGTTACTCTATACACATTTGAACGTGTTGAGATCATTTCAAATGTTAGTTTCAAATTTATCCAAATTGGCCAAACGATTGACGTCAAAATTCTGTGATTCTCTATATCTGCAGGAATATCGGTTGGTGCTACATTTGTTGGGGATCAATCAGTTGACGTGTGTAAACTATCTCTGAATTCCTATCTTATGAGTTAATATGGGATTGTCTAACATACGAACACACATTCTCTACAACCTGGAATGTAATGCTGTCGGGGGAGAATGGCGGACATAGTTGGTAGACAATGGTAATGATGTGTATGCATGATGCACACTCTAGAGGTGGACTCGCACGGGTCGATCGGTTGTAACGTCGCACCTTGTGAGCATACACGCGATGCGATTCATAATTCCAATCGAAGGATTGCAATGACCGAGATCGCATGACGAGAGCAAGTTCTACTCGTAAGACCAATCGAACTAGATTCGTCGTACAACCGATCGACCCGTGTAAACGAGGCTTAAAAAATACTTTCGAATACATACGAATACACAGGTGTTCGGTGATAGAATAGTAAAAAAAATACATTTTAAAATTATATCTATATAGATCTAATATTACAGTCATTTATTTCATAATAAAATCTAATAAAAATTAAAATAATATAAAGGAGACATGCTACCAGTTTAGGTCAACCTCGCCGAGCAATCTCGTGTTATATATTATATTGCGAGGCGATGCTGACCTAAACTGGTAGCATGTCTCCTTTATATTATTTTGTAAATTTTTATTTTTTATTTTTTTTATTTTTATTTTTTAACATAAATTAGTTGTTTTATCTTGTTTGTTTTTTAGATCTAGAATATCTATAATAATTTCAAAATGTAAATTTCTTTTTTTTACTATTCCATCAACGAATCCCTGTGTACGATATCGTAATCTTAGTCAACTTTGTATTGTTTGAAACATAAGTAAAATACTAGTGTACTAGTTCCACTGACCAAAATTGTGTTTTGAGATTTATGCTTTAGTTACACGATCATGATAGGATATGATGTATAAAGGCTACAGTGCAGTTTATTATTGGTCCGTCAGTACCAGTCGGTGCTTACAGCTTTCCTGCAACACTCAACGCTACGGGTGTTGCATGCTTCCTCCAGCCGTAAACTGGCAAGCCATGATATAAATGAAATAAGCTAGGAAGCAGCTCTATAGATTCGTCAAATTCAAACCAAAATACCATTAGTGAACAAGTCTATATAATTTGTTTTAAGTTGGGTAGGTAGGCTGTAGGCCTACATGCATGGTAGATGTACAAGATCAGGCACTATTTTACCATCACTAATAAATTTCCAAGTATGATCACGAGGCCGGGTGGTAGCGCAGTGGTAGAACAGTTGGACTTCGGAGCCAAAGGTTCCAGGTTCAATTCCCGCCCTGGTCCCAGCCCGGCATAAATGTTCGCGAAAGTTACCTTTCTGACGCGATATTGATAGGATGCGATGTCTGTAGAGTGGCAATGC
>JAUTBT010069445.1:0-13853 GCA_032361225.1 Lepetodrilus schrolli
ATTTGTTTAAAATTGGAATATCTGATATTGCTTCATGTCTATGTGGTAATCCCTGTGAAAACGCTGTCCATTATTTATTTGATTGTCTGACATACAGCACATATCGTGAAGACATGCTAGAACATATTCAAAGAATTACTATGCAACATAGTGTACTTATCAATGTTAATCCGTTACTAAATGGCTGTTCTAACTGTTGTAATAACTTGTAACCTATCCATTTCATCTTGAATAAAATATGTTTAAACTTAAAAACACTAAACTAACTGATTTGAGTTGAATACAAGAAATGTACGTAAACTAGAAAGTGTTGTGAGTTCAGAAAAATGGTGGAGTTCTGTTTAAAGTAAGAAACAGAACCAGAACAAGCAGGAAACAAACAACACATTACAGGACATGTTTCCGTAGTTTTTATCTTCGTATAATAAATTATACGAAATGTTGAGTAAATACACGCAGCGTTGAAATCGACTTCTAAGTCGGTGACTGACCGGAAGTGGGTTTATTATGGGCTGGCCCTACCCACAAGACTGAATAATTATAATAAAATTTAATGGCCTATATCTACATAGAGCTCGACCGTTTCGTGGCCCTATTTGTAATTTGACGTTTCTTTTAAAAAAATACGTGTTTAATTTAATAGGTCACACCAGCTAATATCAATGAGGCACCCTACTGTATCGTATTTATTGGTTGTTTAGGGCTGGAGGAAACCCGCAATATCCGTATCGCTGAATGTTGCAGTAAACCTGCGAGCGCTGGCTGGTACTGACAGACCAAGAATGAAAACTACATTGCCAATCTACAGACAGCGCATCTGGAACCTTTTCTTATTTATTATTATTATTTATGTGCACTTCCACAAGCCATATCATAGATAGATATTCCTATATAATGTTAAAATGTGTAAGGAGCGAAACGACATCTGATATTTTGGACAGCCTAATCTACTGAGAGGAATAAATCTCATACATCGTCAGTCACATCATCTAAACTTGACCATTATGGCAGCTTAGTCGCTAGAGGTCACAGGTCACTAATCAGGCTATTGCATGTTCGGATAGTAATCGGATAGTAATAATTTTTTTTGCATTGGCTATACTGCGTCGTATATATAGTTAGTAATATTAGGTAGAAACATAAAACATATTTATAAAAGATTCAATATCGCGTACAAAGATGTTCTTGGCATTTTATTACTGCATTTGACGAATGTTATTATTGTAGGCCTAACGGTCGAGGATGTCATTGAACTATTCTGAACCAGCAAAATATATTATCGGACAATGTGGTAAAGTAATACATTTAATGGAATTCAGCCAAAGATTTTTTGAGGAGCATCTGTAATTTCAAGGTTATCTATAATTTCCCCGACATCAATCGCGAATTTGTGGAGCCACTTTCACTATTTTCTCACTCACATCATGGCTTATGTGCATATGCACTGCTTGTACTAGTCTGGATTTCCACCAGTTTTTATAGTACTAGTTCACTCGAATATCATGCCCCAGATAGAACATGGATACCCTACTCAGACACAATATACTGATTCCATGTCGACCAGTCCTTGCTTTACTCATTTAATGCTGAGCATCAAGCAGGGGAACAACAAGTGTCAAGTACACTCTTTTAACCATCTTTTGGTATGACCTGACCGGGGATAAAACCTGCGACCTTCCGCACTCCAGGCCGAATCTAACCATAACATCACGGTAGAGGTTAGGATACCTGCAGGTGAAACCCTTTTATACATTGCGTCTTTGTGATTAAATACTAACCTATCATTGCATTGTACAACAGACATATTCCATATTCTGTATTTGAGATTGCCAAAAAAATATCTGTGGCCTTGCACCAGTGGGCACATTATTTCAGCAATATAATGGCAGTCTGTTTTATGGTGGGAGGAGTGCCTGCAAGAACTACCAGTAGCCACAGAATGAGACACTGCTGGTACTGACAAACCAAGGATGCCAACTGTACTCCATTCATTCATGTATTCACTTTTGTTTAATCCTTATTGATTTTATGAACGTTGAAACCAACCATTCACTCATGCATGCCCAGAAACAGCATCTCTAGTGAAGATACAGGACTACGAGATTTGAATCGGGACATGCAGGTTTGTAATCCGATACACTGTCTGCTGTGCTATTCTGGTTGTAGGGTTCAGATAGGCGATAACTTTGTGCGAGAAATTCCCGCGATGTGGTCGAGGTTGAACAGAAAAATATTTTGTATATCATGTACATATTTATGCAATAGGTACAGCATTGAATATATTGCAGAAAAGTTGCGTGAGTCTGAAATTTGAATGAGTATATATACACATGTCACTGTAGTGTTATATATTTCATGGTGTAGTATTATATATACACTCACACCAGAAGTATTACTAGTGTCACACATCATAGTTTAGTGCCATATGTCACATTGTAGTACTGTACAAAATTTAATTAATAGAAATTGTATTTTTTTATAAATTATATTCAAAATAACATGATTAAAGCAGACGAATAAAGTTTGTTTTGTTCATTTGACTTAACAAGTAGGTTAAACATACGCTCCCTTGAAAATATAGTTATAAACACTGCTAAAAAGAAACTGACCAGTGTACTGTTGGTATGGAACCAGAGTCGATTTCCCATACGTTTGTTCTCGTATCGCTATGATCTTATGGAATATGGGTCATTACTAGCCTCTACAAAATTTACTATTCAATGAAAATATTAATCGTTTTGGTTCATTAATAGCCTAAAATTGGGTAATTTGTTGCTTAATATCCCAGCATGAATCTTTCAGCCATATGTCACGACTTATAGCGTTAAACAAACATTATTTTCATTAATTTTTTTTAAAGAATGAATAAATTAGTGCTTTATATAGCAGCGCGATTATTTCACCCATATGCACACAAAAAAGTTTTCCATTTTATTGTATTTCTTTTTAAAGCTGGTATATTAATGATTTAACATACAGCATGAATCCCCCCCCTTTTAAGAAATGTACACAAAAACCGGAGACAGATTCGGTGAATGCTTCCACTTAAACATGATCTAGAAAAATAAAGAGCTAAATATCTAATGCTGTTTTACTTTTGTCCAGAAGATACAGCAAATCTAAGAAAGTATAATACAATGTCAATGTATACATCTTCTCGAATTGAATCCCAACAAAAATTCCCATGAAAAACGATGAATTATGACATTGCCCCGAAAACAGGGTTATGTCTGCAAATGCTGGGTCCATGTTCATCATAGTCTGCCTTTGTGTGGCACACTTGGTAGAATTCCGGCTGAAAAAAAATAAATAGATAAGTATTTAATAAGAATTAGTGATGCGCCGAATGGCAAATTTATCGGTGTATAGATCATTTCATTTTACATCATTGAAGTTACTTTGAATAATTTACCTCCTAAAACAGTTAAAGGAATACAGTTTGTTGACATATTTTACCTGAAAGTATGTACATTTGATTTGTCTCCACAAGTATATTGGACAACAAACTACATTTTCCACATGTCCCACTGGTTTTCAATATTTTCATATTTTTTAATAATATTTTCGTATCGCATCAGAAAGTTAACTTTTGTGAACATTGATGCCTGGCTCTTGGGACGGGATTTGAATTTGCGGGCTTTGGTTTCAAAGTCCAAATGTTCCACCGTTGCCCTTCCCTTTCATAAAACTAGTGGCCACTCACCGTAGAAGCTAACATACTGCCGCCAAACCACACGGCATATCTCTGCATGTGGTGACTGATTACGTTGCAGTCAATGGGTTTGGGCTGAAAACAGAAAGTTCATATTGTATAAACCTAAAGAACTGATGATCCTACACCAAGTAATTTCCTCCCAAATGATCTGTTTTCAATAAATGAGCCAATTTCCTGGGCAGTCAGCTGGTGAGCTGGAGTGTGTGAGACTCAACCATCTGATGGAGGACCAATCACAGCATACTCTTCTAACCATGTGACTAGACTAGAGGAATAGACACCATTTTCAAAACATTGGATTGCTTATCATCAACAGGTAAAAGAATTTATTTCGTTGGGTTTACGTGGCATTTCATGCCTGAAAGTGTGGATCCTTGCAAATATAGCTCTATAATATTACATATCACCAATAATAAACTTGGGCATAGGTAAAAATCACACTATGTTTGCCACACCCACCATAAAATGTATGAGTCCTGTTAAGAGAAAATTAAACAAAAGATGACAGCAATATTAATATTGGTGTTGACTGGGTAGTAGAATTGGGGTTTATAGCAGCTTTTAAGATTATTTCAATCTTATTATAACAACTTTCATGTTTTACATGCACATGCACTGCCTTGAGTATAGATTGTCGCATATAGGTCAAAGATAATAACTCACTCGTTGCTTGTACTAGTTTGAAATTCTACAAACTGGTGATGCTAGCTCACTAGAACATTCTGCCGCAGTTAGAACACGGGTGCCGCAGTTAGAACACGGGTACACCACTTAGTTGCATTATAAACCGACTCTGACCCAACCAAGTATTTGCTTTACCCCTTTTACATGGAGTGCCAAGCAGGGGGAACAACAAGTACAACCTTTTAACATCTATTAGAAAAACGTGGCCTGGTCCCTTAGTACAATTACATGCTTAACTCAAAGTGTTGTTCACAAATCCCCACATAAAATTTGACCGTGAGCATGAAATCATACTCTTTTTTTTTTATTGGGGTTTTAGGTCGCTTTCAAAATTCTTTCACTTATATCACGACTTGTCAGTTTAGGGCAGGAGAAAACCCGCAACATCCGTAGCGCTGAATGTTGTAGTAAACCTGCGAGCATCGGCTGGTACTGACAAGACCCAAGGATGATAACTGCATTGCCACTCTACAGACACTGCATCCTATCAATATCGCGTCAGAAAGGTAACTTTCGCGAACGTTGATGCCAGGCCCCCGGGGCGGAATTGGAACCTGGAACCTTGGCTCCGAAGTCCAACTGTTCTACCACTGTGCTACCACCCGCCCCTCGAGCATGGATTTGACACAATATAAATATGATAAATGTGCACATTGTTATTATTATTATTATTACTATTAGTAAACACACGCCCACACTTAAATGCACATACCGTTAGACGCCTGCAGTTCAATGTGAAGAGTTTCATTCTTATCACCATAGTCGGGATTGCCCCTGTGACCAGAGAACATGACAGTGAGGTATGCAGTGGACCATTACGATCAATGCAAATCTAGCATAATTTCTTAAGGCATTGATGCCATGCCCATTGAAAGGTAGTAATTTCTGAAGAAGTCATGATTTGACGATTGAACGAGTGTTTTACTTCATGGCTGGAATAATTCACCCATACGTGACTACAATGTTACATTACAGTATAGTTACTAATTAGACATGCAAAAAAACATTAGAGTAAAATGATAAAGTTGCCATGTTCTGAATGTTATGTACTAACATGCAATATCCATATCTTAGAATATACATACAAAACAGGTCGTTCAGTGCTTTACTTACCAGAAAATTCCCTGAGTAACTCCCTCTTGGAAGTCTTTCCAGTGTTGACCAAAGTCAGTCGACACATACAACTGAAACAAACAGCAGTGTACCGGTCATTGATACAGCACCAAAGTCATCCACAGCAGTGGCTAATCAATAAAGCTCTCCAGTGCATAGTCAGCTACATAAACACTAAAAAAGGACCGAGGTGAGAGTGAGTGAATTATTGTTTTACGTCACAGCAGGAATCTTTCACACATATATGACGAATAATATTTAATAATACTATAGATGGTTAAAAAAAAAAAGCAGCATGAAAAACATGCCAAAAAGGTTTGATTAAACTACAGTAATACAGAGAATGATATAATAACTATTGATAAAAATTGAATTCAAAGTTTGAATACCAACGGTATGTGATATTAAGTGATAAAGGACTGAAGACAATGATATGACATATCATGCTGAGCTATGGACAATGATATGACATCATGCTGAGCTATGGACAATGATATGACATATCATGCTGAGCTATGGACAATGATAAGACATTATGCTGAGCTATGGACAATGATATGACATATCATGCTGAACTATGGACAATGATATGACATATGCTGAGCTATGGACATTGATATGATATGTCACGCTGTGATTGTGATCACCCTAACAACATTGAACAAGGAGAGTAATCTTCTTATTCCTGAAGACAACTTTAGATGCCACATCAAGCAATGATGGGGGAATGATCCAGCGTGGAGATGGCAAACCTACCTTCCTTTGCTGCAGTGTGTAACCCAGGAGGTATTTCTCGACCCGGGGGTGGGGCATGATTCTGTCCGGGGTAAAGGGTATGGCCACAGTGTTGACATCCTTCAGCTCATTCTTGGTGATGTACAACTTTTTGTCATTGGAATCCGTAAACACCAACTGTGAAAATCAATGACAGAATTTATTGCTGGCAAGTCAATGGTCAATGTTTCAGATTCAATAATTGGTACTTGGGGTGTGTTCAATGAAGAATACATACAATACACTACAATTCAATACTTTTCTCTATATCTTGTAGTTCGCTGAACGGGTTAGTAGGAAAATAGCAGGAAATCGGTTTGCGCATGCGTCCTGTCCATTCGCTTCATGCATTGAGTTTTCATACAAAACCCTACGCAGTCCAAACCCATATTGAAATGTATGCATTCATATACATACGTATTGCTCACTGAACGGCTCGCGTATTAATACATAGAATACATATGCATATGTATTCTCCATTAAACGCACCCCAGATGAGCAACAGAGGTGTTGGTGATTGCCACAAAGATTATTTGGCTACACATGAAGATTTGATTGATTGAATTAATGCTTTACGTCACAGCGGGAATATTTGACCCATACGCAATGACCCACACATGAAGAGCTACGCTTCTTAAACACTATTCACATTTTTCATGAGCTTCAGATTCCCCTTGCATGCACTAGCTTTTATGGGTAGAGACATCAAGCTTATCGTTATAATGAATTTTTATGCGGAAATTTTGACAGTCATACCTTCTCATTTTTCTGTTGAATAGTTTACGGTTCAGATCAAGACAGCACTTACCATTTTGCTGTTTGCTGGAGAGACATAGACAAAGGAGATAACAGCTGCTTTCTTGGGTGGACCCAGCGATATATTCTTGTAGGTGCTTCCATAATCTGTTGACCTAAGAAATTGGATTAAATATGGTAAGAAATGTGGCCTGAAATAGGGTTTTATGCACATTTTCATGGAATAACTACAGGAGAATACATGTTACAGTGTAGTGTGGTTAATGTGTATAATCAGGAAATATACATGTGAATTGAAAATAAATTGATCTATTTAATCAGTTAACATGATTAATAATACACGTTAATTGAAATTACCTGGCAATACACATTAACCATAACATACACAACGAAATCATAGATGGCAGTTATTGCACAATAGTTTGGTCACTCATCACTCTTAGTGGCATCACTATTGAATACAGTGTGGTGACATGTCACTGGCAGCAATGTTTACTATTAGAAACAAACACAGAAAGTCCAATTATCTGTACCAGATTTCAGTAAATATATTTAATTTTTGGTTTCTGGAGTTGGAGAAAGATTTGATACAAGTAAGCCCATAGTTATTTGATTCCATGGTTTACGGACCCACCGACCAACGTTTTTCCAGGGAATCAAATAACTGTGGCCTAAGTAGAAATTGTGTAGGTTTATTAGTACTACTGTATGAACACAATGAATACATGCTCTTGCATAGAATTTCATTTCAATGTTGGTGACTTACTTCCACAGTTTACTGTCAATGACCCTCCGTGTGGCAGGATCCCTCTGGCAGGTTAAAATGTAGATAACCTGTAACATAAAAACAGTGCTCTACATGAACCATTTGAGGCACCTGTCCCTGTGTTCTGTCAGATATGAAATTACTTGCCCTGTACGTGTATAGGTAAAGTGCTTGATAATCTGGGCTATTTCACTTGTCCACCTGTGGATAATACCTGTCCCGGGCAAGCGGACAATCCTTATTGTCGGTCCCTGCAGCAACATTGATTCAAATAACTGGGAACTGATAGTTGGTCTTGTATCTTGCACATAAAGTGGTAGAAATTGTCACTAGCATCAACATGTCGACTGGTCAATCAGTCCTCTAGTCTGATCTAAAATCTTCACTGATGTGGTACAGTTTCAATTAACCTTCGAATCAACATGTTCGGGCACCGGCTGGTACTGACGAACAAAGGATGGTAATTACACTTTGTACAAATTACTACAAGTACAATGTAATAGTGCAAACATAACATCCTGTACCTTCAAATTTCACATCAGGTTGACCCTGCAAGTGATTATGGCTGGTTAGCAATAATGCTTCCCTATGAAGTGACATGCTACTGTACCATTAGCAGGGCCAAGGTCAAGATGAGACTAACATCAAGGCCTGAGAAGTCTGACAGTTCTAAATTACAGCTAGAGTCAATATATTTACCACATTAACATGCGTTTAACATGTATAAATTGTAGATAGCCTATCAATCCAACTAAAGTTTTATCTCTACTCGATAGCATGCCAGCCTTATTTACAAAGCTTACAGGAGATTGTTGTACCTGCACCGTACGACACTTCCGGGTTTATCATGCACGACATGCATCAGGTGCATGAAACACTTGACATCTGCCAACATCTAAGCAGACGACATGAATCATTGAATGTAAACGGATGGACATGTCAGATACGTACATTACTCTTCTTTCCCGACCAGTGCATGTACGCTTCTCTGTGTTGTTCTGTGCTATTTAGGTAGACATCTGTGAATTTGAGTGGTGGACGATTTGCAGGAGCTTGACTCGGTAGAGGGGCATCGCGCCTTACTCTCACCGGCATAAACCCGCCATGTTGCTCGTCAATGTTCAACTGTCTTGGTGAGATGCTAGCAAGATAACTGTCGTCCAACATGCGCACAGCATTTGTGCTGGATATTTGATACAAAGTCAGAATTAACAGAAACAGTAACATGCAATGAAATTCAGGATTGTTTTGGTTCGCCATCTTGATCTTGTATCAGCTACGCAGCAACATTTCGTCCGCGTTTCATTGGTCGAAAGTTGATTAAAGGATTACCGCATGCAGGTGTTACACTAAACACACCATAAAAAAAAGAAAAGATTTGTGCAGATACATGTAAGCTATACAATTTCATGTGTAATTACTATACATTGTATACATGTACATGTATGCCCATGGATACATTAAGCCACATAAAATAATAATAACAACAAGCCCACAACGAAAACCTATGATAAGTGATCAATGTAATTAACTCTTATATAGGCCTAAATTAGGCCTACATCGCACGTAGCCTACTTTTGGTGTATGAAAATAGTGACTAGTTGTTTTTAAAAAATAATATTTTAATCTCATATACTACTAGTATTTGTATACTAAGTATATGTTTCCATCAATTACTTATCTTCTATGATCGTTAATCCGATTTTATATAACTATTTCTATATAAATTTATATGGTTTCTTTCTCATTATATTTAGTTACGTATAACATTCTCGTTATCATTGTTATTTAGATGTAAAAATATGTTGTCAACCTTCTTATGTAAAGTCCTATTTGACGACTTTTACTTTTTGGAAAACGAACTCATGAGACGTTTTTGTTGCCGCATTTTATTATTTTATTTTTCGTGTTTCCTTAACCTCATATATTTTACCACGCATAGGCTTACAAGTTAAATTACTAATGGTATTATTAAACACCTTATTCTATTTAAAACAATACAAGTTATTTTCTGTAATTTTGTTTTCGTTAATGGCTGGCTGTGACATCGAAGTGATGATTTTATCGCAAGTTTGCGTGTTCGCAACATGTTTCATACTGCTGAACTCGTTTATATATACCCACGAGCAAAAGTAATTAACAGCTTTAATTGGAAAGTTGAGCCTATAGATGTCCGTATAGCCTTCTGATTATACATTCTGTGAACGAGACCAGATACCAAGTTATAATTGCCACGGCATTAGATCAGTAGTCCTCGTCAAAGAAGCTATCTATCTAGAGGCATATTTTCTTAAGATTATTTTCGAACTCTCTTCCTCTATTGAAACATAACACATCCTATCCGCAAGCACTACCGTACCGAAACTGTCATAGCATTCTATCGTACAATGGACCCCTACTGTTCCCCATTTTGTTCTAATTGCGTCATTGTCAACACAAACATCTCTAGTTCCTAACATTCTGCTCGAAAAATGATAATAATACGAGTGCTTCTACCCTTCCAGCTTTCGTTCATCAATAACAATATTCATAGATGAATACAATACATACGGATACAATACAAGCGATATCTGTTCTGTGTTTCATTGGACATAGTAACGTTGTTGATTTTATTCAGACACACATTCTCAAATCAATCTCAAGACTGTACTGGACGAGGTATTACATAACGCAGTTAGTTTTTTCCCACTCAGTCTTCATAGTAAAAGTTATTAATCACAAGTTGTCTGATTATGTAAGTGATTCCTAATTCTTCTCTTCCTCCTTGTTTTCTTCTTCTTCTTCTTCTTTTTCTTCGTCTTCTTCTTCGTAGTAGTAGTGGTAGCAGTAATAGTAGTGGTGGTAGTAGTAGTAGTAGTAGTGGTGGTGTTATAGTAGTATTAGTGGTGGTGGTGGTAGTAGTAGTAGTAGTAGTGGTGGTAGTAGTAGTAGTAGTACTAGTGGTGGTGATAGTAGTAGTGGTAGTAGTAGTGGTGGTAGTAGTAGTAATAGTAGTAGTAGTAGTGGTGGTGATAGTAGTAGTAGTAGTGGTGGTGGTAGTAGTAGTAGTAATAGTAGTAGTAGTAGTGGTGGTAGTAGTAGTAGTAGTAATAGTAGTAGTAGTAGTGGTGGTAGTAGTAGTAGTGGTCGTAGTAGTAGTAATAGTGGCGGTGTTAGTAGTAGTAGTAGTGGTAGTAGTAGTAGTAATAATAGTAGTAGTAGTGGTGGTAGTAGTAGTAGTAGTATTAGTAGTGGTGGTTATAGTAGTAGTAGTGGTAGTAGTAGTGATGGTAGTAGTAGTAGTGGTGTTAGTAGTAGTAATAGTAGTAGTAGTGGTAGTAGTAATAGTAGTAGTGGTGGTGATAGTAGTAGTAGTAATAGTAATAGAAATGGTGGTAGTAGTATGGGTAGTAGTAGTAGTAGTGGTGGTAGTAGTAGTAGTCGTAGTAGAATTAATAGTAGTAATATATTATTACTGTTATTATTGATATTATTAACATGTTGTAGTAGTATAGTATGATCACAACGCTGATTATTATTAGTAGTAATAATAATAATAATATTATTATTATTATTATTATTATCATCATTATTATTATATATTATTTTTTTAAATAAATAAGATAAATAATCATAATAATAATAATACAAATAAATGAAGGCCGGGTAATAGGTTTGCTGTGAATGGATCTGGCTTTAGGTTATTTGTGCTAGGAAGAGAACTCGCGGTACAGAATGCTAAGCTTCCATTGGGTTCCACTTGTACACTGTTCAATGCCCATAGACTTAATTAACATTCTCGAGTTGAAGGTAGATAAAGAGTACTTGTACATATAGTTCCCAGATCAAAAGTCCATTCAAAATAACATTGGCGCGCTACCAATACAATGCGGTGAATACTAAATCCCCACAATATGCAGCCTACATATGCGTCTGTCTGGATACACATTTACAGAAAAAAAACCCAATTAACTAGAAACCCACGTAATAATCAACAGCTCGATGGAAAGTATACTTGGAACTAAAACTAGACAGCAGGGAGTCCATTCTCTGCTAACAGAGCACACACACTAGACTCCGTTTGAGTCCTTTGTCACAGGTCCTTTCATTTTCTCTCAATACATCGTCTCACTCACTCACTCGTTGGTAAAAGTGTTATTTTCTGTATTAATGACTGTCGGGTAAGACAGTCGCTATTGCCTCCAGAGCGACCTGTACATTCCTATATATTCGCATACACATCCTAATGGTGGACACATTGGGATGTTTGACGCTGTTGACATACTCAAGCGGTGGACTGCTTTGGTATTCAAATTTGGAAACAAATTTGCATAGTTAATGAAATGCTACGAAACTAATAGCAGGTCACAGATATAATAAACAACCTTTGTAAGGAACTATGCATATCTCAATAGAGGTAGAGAGCACAAAACATTAAATGTCCGCTATTTGATGATGATGTTAATAATATCTACATGTAGAGGCAATAGTAGAACTATCGGTGTCGATACCGACATTGGCAGGTCATTGAAACGACTCCAGGCGAACCGCATGTTCCTTCTAGTTATCAAACATGTAAACTGGAAATGTTAGTACTGGTATATTAAATCTCGGTAATGCAGAATATCACATTATCTACAATGAAAACTATATCATCGTGTTGACATTTATAAATGCTTTCTTTAACCATACATTTTCTAATCCTTTAGTTATATTTCGTCTTCGTTTATGTCTTGCCATCATCTGAAATCCATGTGGTCATTGCCTTTTTGCATTCGCTGATATAAAGAGGTAATGGCAAATTGCTTAGAAGGACGACGCCTAGATATCATTTCCGTAGTATTTTGGTCGATATGTAGCACTTGCGCAGAACATGACGTTGTTTTCACTCAGTTGCCACTTGTGATTTAATGTGAATTTGATCCGCTCGCTTTATCTGCTAGTACGGTCGATTGGTTAAAATGGCACCAATGACGTCAAGACCAGATTACTAGTATATTGAAAAAGAAAAGAAAAGATCCAGCAAATATTGCGTCATGCACGTGTCACACCATCGTATTTAACAGACGTGATACTAGTCAAAATTGATACTATGATACCAGTAGATAACTTTAGTTTTCGCACGTTCAACTTCAAACGCGGGAATTCCTGCGTATTACTTCATATAATGTTATTGCTCAAGTGATATTACTCGTGTGCACATTCCAACGTGCACTTCAACGTGGGCAAGTCTGTCAAATATCTCATTATCAACTAAAGTAGGCCTATGTGACGTAATACACAGGATCCGGAATTATCGCATTTGTTGAGGTTGAAAAGGTAACTTCTCTTGTGCCGAAGTTTGCGGTCTTAGCCGTGGGAGAACGTTTTCATTGCCATTGTGACCTCACTGGCGATATCCGTCTTCGGAAAATTGGTATCACCAGTAGAAGGTCGTTAACGGAATCAATCAATGTCGGTATACGCTGGCACACCTCCCACACCTAAAGCCGCCATGGCTGCGACGGGTACCCAATCTTATTAAAATCAGATTCGAAACCAACGCTCAGATATTTGGACATTCGCTGTTGAGCAAAAGAATGTCCAAATGTTTAAGCAGTGAAAATAGGTCTGATTTTAATTAGGTACCATAACTGGTACCATATGGTAGAGTATCTGATGTGTTATAACTTACGTACGATGGTGTCATACATCTGTGACATCTACTTGTATCGCTCTTAGAGTAGCGCTATGCTATTCGCCGAAATGTAGTGCTGCTTCAGGGCATGCGAGGTCAGATAATCTGCCTAATAAGGGTATATAGAACCCTTAAGCAGTGTCCATCCTTTGTCCACTTTGTGAACTAATGCACTCAGTGCAAGGTGAGGTAGACAAGTAAACATACGGGACGCGTGCAAGACCTTACGCAAAGTGCACAAACGTCTAGTAAACTGGACTAATTGTGACATTTCTGCGGAGTTAATTAATTATTATTATTATTATTAACAATAATAATAATACTAATATTACTACTACTACTACTACTACTACTACTACTACTACTACTACTACTACTACTACTACTAC
>JAUTBT010069456.1:0-13852 GCA_032361225.1 Lepetodrilus schrolli
TAATCAGAATGTTTGTTTGAGACATTCCCCTGAAACTACTCGGCACTGGGTCAATGCTTTGTTCATTCAACAACAACTCAAGACGACTATTTTATTGTATGCATTTTATTTTTAAAATAACAATGATTATCTACAGATGAAACAGTAAATGAACGTGATTGAAAAATTGATCTATGTAAAACAGACACACACAACTTGTGGAGATAAAAATGGACCGTTCCATTCCCGCTAACTAAACAGAAAGTAGATGTAGAAAAAACACTGTCATATTTCAGTTTTAATTAGGTGGATAAATTTGCAGACAATGTAGTGGGCTTATAATACAGAATAGGCCAACTTTGCTTATCTTTTTTAAAAGGGTGGTGGGCTTATACCAAAATATGGGCTTATACCCTACGATATACGGTAGTATTTTGAATCCCTTGATGTCAGCAGAAGTTAACTTATTGACGTAGACGTAATAGGATGCAATATCTTAATTCAATCATCATCTTTTTATGTTAGTAATTGCTGATGCTTGCAGACTTTCTGTACCACTATGGCTATACAGTGATGATAGGATGTGGTGTTGGAAACTCAGTTGTCATCCTTTCTTCTACTGTGCCAGCTGGTGCTTGCAGACTTCCTCCTATCGAAAACCTGATCAGTGATATAAATATGACATAATTTCTAAATACCCAACAGAAAAGAAAAATGATAAAGAATTAAAAGTAAATTTCTTTAAAAAAAAAAACGATTAAAGAAAAGAAAGGGTGTAAAATAAAAATAAAATCTATTCTTCTACAGCTGGGCCAGATGCAGAAGGAGAGACAGTCCGACATGAAGCAGGACGTCTCCACTGCCGCGCACGTCCTGCAGGAGTTGGAGAAGGTGACAGTGGACAAGGACCGAGTGGTGGAGGTGTACACCGGCTGTATGGCAGCCAGCAGACTTACCACCACCGAGATACAGGTAGCCGTCAGACCACTACACGTAATACAGGCATCGCGTACCGGCTCCGTGGCATAATGGTTAGAGCGTTGGCCGGGAGTGCAGAGGATCGCGGGTTCGATCCCCGGTCGCGTCATACCAAAAGACTTTAAAAGATGGTACTTGTTCCCCTGCTTGGTGCTCAGCATTAAAGGGGTGTCTGAGTGTATACTGTGTGAGTGGGGTATCCATGTTCTATCTGCAACATGATATACCTCCAAGTGAGCTAGCACTATAAAAACTGGTGGAAATCCAGACTAGTACAAGCAGTACACATGCATGCAAGCCATGATGTGAGTGAAAAAATCTTGAAAGTGGCTTTAAACCCTCAAATCAACCAACAAATAAAGTAGGGCTGGGTGGTTGTGCACCTCCATCAAGTAGGGCTGGTAGCAGTTCAGTGATAGATCATCAGCCCAAATATTCTTCATCATATGAGGACATGTTTGTGCTCTTCATATTAGATTCTTGGAGATTATTTTGAGAACGGTTGCTAATTCACTGCCATAATGAGTGTTTTGAACACCCATGTTAACTGCCCAGCTACTAGTATGTTATGTATTGTCACAGTGTGGGTGAAAGATTCCTGATGCAAAGTTAAGCAATAAACAATTAGCAATTAAGTATGTCATGTTACAGGGGAGGTGTTATCTGTCTACCTCATGTTACAGGGGAGGTGCTCTGTTTATGTCATGTTACAGGAGAGGTGTTATCTGTTTATGTCATGTTACAGGGGAGGTCGTTATCTGTTTATGTCATGTTACAGGGGAGGTGTTATCTGTTTATGTCATGTTACAGGGGAGGTGTTATCTGACAGGCCGTGTTCACCTCCTGCGTTGGAAATACAGAGAATGGACATCTCAACTCGAGAACAATCATCACGACAACCACCATCACAACCACAGCAACCAGGACAAGTGTTAGTATATTGCCTATCTTTCACCTGTCTATACATTAAGAACGTATCTCAAACATTAGCATTCACCAACCAGAGTAAGTCTCAGTGACCTATGGCCGGTGTTTGAGATCTTCATGTTTGTTCTTGTAGAAGTTTCCCCCAGGAAGCAGACAACGAGGGGCTAGTATTCACAAGGGAGAGGAAGGAGGCACGGTGGACTGAGACTACACTTCCTGACTCACGTCGGCCACGCACAATGCTGTCCATCCCCCAGTCGGTCGTCGGGCAGATTGTGGACAGCCAGGAGACGTACGACCGCTACCTGAAGAAGATGTCTCACCACCCTCATGGCGTCTTTCAGCCCTGGACACTCGTGGAGAAGTACGTACAGCAGGTGGCCTGTGGTCAAAAACAGCCATCGGTCAATAACAGTCAATAACAGCCAGCGGTCAATAACAGTCAATAACAGCCAGCGGTCAATAAGTCAATAACAGCCAGCGGTCAATAACAGTCAATAACAGCCAGCGGTCAATAACAGTCAATAACAGCCAGCGGTCAATAAGTCAATAACAGTCAATAACAGCCAGCAGTCAATAACAGTCAATAACAGCCAGCGGTCAATAACAGTCAATAACAACCAGTGGTCAATAACAGCCAGTGGTCAAGACACCTCGTGATCACGCCTATAGCAAACTATAAATTACGTTCAATTTCGGCAACACTCAATGGGGACACCTGAGAGTGTTCTCTACAGTTCACAGTTATTGAGCACCCACTAGTGAACTCATACTTTCACAATTTGTAATATTTAACAGCACATTCCAGACTTGCCAACATTCAATGGAATCGGGGTAGAACTGTTTCTAAAATACTACATATTAATTTGTCAGACATACTAGCCCCCCTCCCCCCCTTCCATCATAGTCAAACCATATTTAGCCATCTACATCATGACATGGGCTCAACTGAGACATCGCTGACAACACTAACATATATTCAGTGTGTATGCAAGCATTATTTAACATATTGTGTTTTCTTTTTAGAATCAGCGATGAGATTCTCTCCGAGTGCATGAGTGATGTGGCCAGAGAGCTGGATGACATGAATGATGCCATTGCCAACCACCTGTACAAGTCGGAGTTCATGGAGGCCAAGGACCAATCAGAAGCTCCAGTAGGTGGCGCTACACGACCTGGACAGAGTGACACTCAAGGCGTGTCAAGGCCACCTGTCGGTGTCTCTTTCAAGGGAAATAACTCTGCTGTGAAAGAAGAAAGATCTTATCCAGGGAGTGATGAATGGCAGACAGAGGAAGAGGGTGATGAAGAAGATGATGATGATGGTGATGATGATGATGATGAAGAAGACTTCTAGGACTATTTGATGATTGTATTTATATCCCAGGTTCTCTAACTATACCCTGCATCTACACAGCCAAGATGTGACCTATTGACCTGCTACCCTTTGTAGTGACCTCTAATCATTGCTGATAGATAAAATTAACTGACAAGAATAATAATCTTCCAGTAGAAATCAGGGATGTGAAATATCCTTGGAAACAAGTAAGATCAAGCATTTAGGAAATCCAATCTACATAGAACAATTATTCCTTCTTTGTTTCTATATTAGTTTTTAAGAATTATTAATATATGTTTACATTGTCAGTTACATTTCAACTGTTTTTCCTACACAATATTCAATTCTTTTATTTTTGCATCCATTAAAAAGCAATTTTTCAAATAGAAAAAAAAGTCTTGGGACTTTGGTCATCACCCGAACTTTGGTCACTTACATTAACGACCTGATAACGGATTAATATAAATTTCTACTGTTCCTCCTGACTTTATTTTGACCATGCTAAACCATGTGATTTTATCATTGCATGATGCTAACATGACCTTTAACCTATTTAAATTGCATATCTGCGTGAAAAGTCGTCAAATGACATAAATGTGATGTTTTCTGCAACTCTGTAAAGCACATGACACCAGAACATTGATATATCTTGACACAATCATATTCTCACGTACAAAATTGGGTATGGTCAGATGCTACCAAAATGATTAATTATTGTAATGACAGATGACTCATTTTTATGATACTCGATGTCCAAGGACATGTGACCGAAGTCGAAGAAACAGTGACTGAAGTCCCAGGACCTAACACCAACTAGGATTCATGTTCATTTCCATGTATTGTACAACTTTGTGTCAAAATCAATGCCAGTTTTCGATATAAAAATGGTATTGCTTCAGTAGCCAATCGTTATTTGCCATTGATAGGTGGACACACATCTTATATAAACAATAACAGGACCACAGCTGAAAAGTGACAAGTCATGATTTTTTTTATGAACAATTCTGTGATATTGTACTGCCAGTACTGTGCAGTATTCTGTAATATTGTAATGTTGTAATATTGTAATGTTGTAATGTTGCTACCTTACAATATTCTGTTACAGTGAAATGACAATTTTCTGATGTTGAAAATAGCTGTAAATATTCTATTTTAATACCTTCCAAACTGTGTGCTATGTCCATATATGGTAGTACAGTTGAGCATCATTGGGATGTCGCTCCTGGGTGTTGATTGTTAGTTTATGCTGGGCAAAGGAATGTCAAGATCTTGGTCTACACATGTGAAATAGTATTGCAGTCAGTTTGTGATGTTGTAAGATGTATTGTTTTATTGTACAGCTACCGTTTGTGTAATGTTTATTTAAGAAAGTCAATTACCTGTGGTATACATGCAAATCTACATTCAATGTATATTGTAATACAATATCAACATGTGTGTCTTTGATTTGTGATTTGTGAAAGAATATGACATCATACAGTGGGAATTACAGATGTAGGAAATTTCATTTCTATTCTTCCTCTGAAGACTACCAAATTTGGAAATTTAAATAAAAATGCATGCTAATTATGTGGTACACTATCAATAAAAACGACATATAATTTGTGGATGTAAGCAGCTATAATACACCTTATGATACACACAACAGTATCTAATAGAAGAGTTGGATTCCTTTATGAATAACTTAACATGCAATTTTACAATCAAAGTTATTACTGTTAAGAACGTAACTCAAGATTACGTATTTCCTCGGGAGCGGAGATGTACGTAAGACACTGATGTCAAGGCGACCTATATCCATACGGTATGATTGAGGTCAAGGTTACATGTCCATGCACACTCTGAACATCCTCGTCACTTCTCCTTGGTACATAATCTCTCTGACATGAATGCTAGGTTTCCATCGTTTCATGACGTCGCATATACTAGTGATGCCCATATTTGGTAGATAATGTCTTTAAATACTTTACGGAATGAACAACAAACAAAATACAATTTGATAGTTTGTCCTACATGATAAGTTAATTATAACCAACCTTTTAAATCCAGAATGTTTACATAAAATCTGTTAAATAGCCATAAAATATTTTGAGAAAATATTCATTTAAGCAGAGGGGCGACGTGGAAAAGACATAACAGACTAAAAGGCTCGATTTGCACGTGTTTTATGAGTTAAACATGTTAAACACAATCTGCCATTCCATGTGCAAGGTTATTCACAATTCCATCTTGTACCAATAAATATCCACAAATATGGAGACATGAAAATGTAAATTATTTTCATTCACAACGAAATATTTTTAAAAAAAATCATACATCCCAATTCGTTCTAGTGACAGGTGCTTGGAGCCAACATTTATAAACGCCCACGTCAACATCCGGTCTTGCAATGTTACGTAAAGCAGTGCAGTTTTTTCCGCGACTACTCCCGGTGGTCGCCCTTCTTTAGAGTAGTATCATGCTAGGTCCAACATTGACAAATACAATCCCCGGCCACTTTCAAACTCCTGAAAACTGAAGTGGGCGTCCAAATGGCGTCGATGATAGGATTGTTAGTTTGTGGTTCCGTGTTCTATCCGTCACTTTACTATGCGGTCAGAACATGTTTGAGTCGTGTTTGGAGGGACAGGTTGACCACGTTTGACATCTACGATGTTGGATTACGGTGAGACAAAAAAAAAAACAACGCACACTTCACAAGACATTTAGTGTAAAAAGACCGATGTATGCATATTAAATCTAATATAGTAATAAATAGTCAAAATATGATAAAGGTATATTCCTGACTAAATAAAGTGCAGATATATTTGTATTTTCCAGGTGTGTTTCCAGCATTCAGGCGGTCATGTCCTGCATTGTCGGGCTGATCATCATCAACTCCTGCAAAGACATCATGACAGACCAGTGAGTGCTTGTAGTTTATGTTGGCCCTGTTTATGGCCGGGTAGTGATAATGCTTCGCTATACTCAGCATTATCATTACCCGGCCATAAACAGGGCCAAGTAGTTTATGTAGATGCTACTACCATGGTGTATGGCCCAAATTCTCCAACTGGTCAAAAACAATATGATTTAAAAAATAAAATAAAAATCATTAAGAAGAGTAATCTCAATTGGGATAATGACATCAATTTCACTCGGTCTGCAGGCAATCGGGATTAACCATAATATCCAGCACATCATGATTTATTATCTGCATCTTACAAAATTGATTTTTCTTACATAAATTTGATTTTTTTCGTATCCAGGAGCTGGCTGACCAATCATTATGCTGTGTTCATGGTGCCCTATTTCTACTACGACACGTGGGCCATGTACAAGACACATCACCTCCAGTTTCCAGAGCTCAAAGCCATACCTTTGAAGAAGAGACTACAGCACTTCGTAAACATGAACGCAATGATGATGGTGCACCACGTCGTATTGCCGATTGTCTTTACTCCAATTGTGTTGGTATGTACAAACATTGCAGAGGGATACGATTAAATAAAATATAATTATACGAAAAAGAAACTGAACACAATTGACTGCTTCACACTAGTATTTGAGCATGTAATATCGTAACACCCAACTACAAGAAAGTTGTTGCTTGAGCACTGTGTCGCCTTTCAAGTTCAACTGATACAAATGTGTAAACATTTTCACATCATCATATGTAAGTTAGAAAAAATTGGAATGATAAATGACCTAGAGGCTGTTTCAAGGTCTACTACACTCTATCACGTAATCTACTTTCAGTTTTTCCGTGAAGGAAAGGGAGACTTCTTTGTGGGAGTGTTCTACATGTTTGAGATGGCTGTTCCTTTCATTGCTGCCAGATTCATCATGGTACAGGTGTGTATATTTGAGAAAAGCTGAAGTATCTTGGAGCTGCTACACTATTTGTTACACTGAGCATTACATTGTGTTACATCGTGGACAACAGCAGTCAAGTTTTCCAACAATAGCTTGACAACGTTCAGGTTTTATTTTGTCTGAATTTCATATTTTCAGTTGAAGCTGAAGGACTCGGTGCTGTATATATCAGTGGGTCTGTTGATGATCGCCACGTTCTTCATCAGCCGTATCCTGATGTTTCCGTATCTATACTGGCGCTACGCTCAGTTCAAGAACATTCCGCTAGCCAGTGTCCCCAGTGCCATTCCTGTTAAGTGCAATGCTTGTTGTCTTTTTATTATTGCTTTACAATGTTATTGGATGTTTTTGATGGTACGGGGTGCCATTAAAGTATTTTACAGGCTGTACAGGGGCAGTAGATGTAGGAAAAACAGTTGACTGGTTTTAAACTGATGTTGCAATATTTATTTACTGACAATCCAAACATTCAAGTTTGATGTTTGCGTTACAAATACCATTCTCCACTTTTTACCCGTACTATCGTATGTATATTAATATTAATATATTGAACCAAATAAGATTAGCAAATTATAAATATAGTGTCCACATGGAAATCTTATTACTGAAATATATGTATTTTTGCATACCGGTAATACAGTTACCACAAGATAATGATAACAGAAAAATGATAACAAAACCAAATTGTTAACTTCCGGTTTGACGTCGGTTTGACCTTCAAACAGATTTTTGTGTGAATCCAACAAATTGTATGTGCAGTATGATACAGGTCCTTCTTAAACATTCCACAATTCCCATTATAATCTGCATTCACTGTTCCCTTACAGACATCTATCTAACCAATAACAAACTATTAATGTGGAAAATATGACAAAAATAGTGTGATTTTAATGCAAAAATAATGTGACAATGCACCAGTACTATTCAATTAGATATTTTTTATGTAATGGTATATTATTTTTGCTATAGTGATGAAATAGCAATATTATATGGTATTATCTGGCAACATATTGTCATTATACTATAAATATTCAAGGAGTGTCGCATTTCTGATAAGATATACACCTAGGTTAAACAGAAATGTAGAGTAAAACACATTCACGAAATACTTAACCTTGTTGCCTGGGCCTTTCTTAATACGTACTCATATGATCCCCTCTATAAATACCGTAGATCATACCAAAACGAGGTTTTCCTCGCAAGCGCAAGAAATGGCGTCACCACTTTGCCATGTGACATTATGTGATGTTGATCTTGTACTTTATGACTCGTACTGTCCTTTCACAATTTTCCTAAAGATGTTCATTTGCGGAAATGGTGGATTATCGCCATCAGAAGAGATGAGGATCCCAATTTTACAGTAAGGTTGACAATTTCATTTATGATATTGACAATTCACAGCAGTGATGTAAACATCTCGTGAAAACCCACCTTATGAAAACTTAAATCTTTTTTTTCTATTTTGTGTTTGGTGTTTTTAAGTTCATAAAAGTCTGCTCTCCGACAGTGGAGAAATTGAATTTCTTTCAAGGACGTATGTTTTAGTCACCTGAGAGTGATTTGCTTCACTGTCAGTTTATTTCATAATAAATAGTTGTCACTGTCCACTTCTTTCATAATAAATAGTTGTGTCGCCGCTAGTATCAGCAATATAATCAGACCAGCTAATAGATCTAACACATATTTTTCAATATTGCATCAGGAAGGAAACTTTAGCGAACATTGATGCCGGGCTCTGTCGGGATTTGTCCCTGGAACCTTTCGCTCCCAAGTCCAACGTTCTACCACTGTGCCCTGTGACATAAATGTGTAATATATATTTTTTATACAGTTGAAACAATGATGTTATAAATGAATTTCAATCTTTGCCACTTGGTCTCATTTGGAGCCACTTTTTGGTCTTTACCTCTACTTTGTATTCACTTTAATTTATGTTGTCCTTGCTGTTGGTTTACTAGATATTGTATTTACTGTACATTCATTTATGTTTTCTTGTTCTATGCACTATGTTAACTTTGACCTCTGTAAATCTGTAATATGCATGATAAATCTGTAATATGCATGATAGAAGGGTGATAGGTGATTGTTTGTGTGAAAGGAGCCTCAAGATATTAGTGTTACCATGGTTACACATACAGTCTCCACTATTGTCCATAGAGATCTATGAAATGTTATCAACTATATTGACTTTACATTCTACTTTTATATTGTCTATTGACCATTACCTGTCTGCGACCTCAATGTCTGTTGACTTGAATTGTAATTCTGTAAAGTGTATCATAGAAGGCTAACAGGTCAATGTTGATTATATGAACAGATTGTCTGGATGCACCTCCTAAAATATTGCAGACATTGTTGTAGCATTTACCACATGTTACTTCAGGATGTTTGTAGACCGTCAATGAATCAAACTAATCTCACAATCAAAACTTTAATTATTTCCATTACTGTGATTGCCACACACTGTCATTGTGTTGTTCGTGTGGCTGTCTGTTGTTATATTGTGTATGTCTTCTGTTCTTGATTGATAAATCATTAACTTTCTTCAAAGAATATTCATGTTTCTGTTGTCCGTTTAGACAGATAGTTAAGCCGGATAGTTCATCGTGCATCGTTCTGGTATATTCGATTCAACACTTGATCAACCCTAGGGCGACACTCGAGTGATGACATTTCCAATAGAACACCTCGTGTTTCACCCGAGAGGTCAGGTGTATACTCTCCATTTCGGTAGGAGTAAACACTAGCCAGAGCTGCAAGCTGGCGAACGAAAGCACGGATGCATTAAACAATATATATATTAGTATTTTTGTTTAAAACATGACAATATATTCCATCAAAGTTTGGTCGAAGAAGTGAGTCAATTTAATTATTATTTTTCATTTTTCACATATTGATTCACTCGGCGTTTACTCCTGCTGTTCGATTCAAGCACTCAACTCGCACCAGTAGTGTCATGAATAGAATATAGCCACTGAGTGAGAGATTGAGACTAATCTTAATGCGTTTCTCACATGTCATACTGATTTGTTGGCTAATAATATACATAATTTCATTGGCTGCCAATAAGCTGTGACTATTTAACACTGCGAGGTAGCCGACATATAATCCACAAAAGTGCATACCATCTCTACAGATGCATTTAAACAGAAAAAATATCTAGAATAACTCCTCATATGCACTTTTGTGAATTGGGTTGAACAAGGATCATCCATGTTTAGTTTTGAAAGTGCACAGTTTGTTTGATTCACGGCTGTTTGTGGAAGATTGTTCCATAGGACCTGCAGCTTGGAATGACAGATCTCTGAACGACTGCATGGGTCTTTAGAGGTTATGGACAAAGCTTCCAGACCCTGTGAAATTAGGCATATCTCGCAATTAAAATGAGATTTTCAATATTCACCATCATTAACTGTTGAATAAGAAGTAACCATGGTTTGGCAAATATTTATTTAATAATGTTGTTATGTAATTGCTGAACTGTAAACACCTGTCACAAATCTAAAATTTAAGAATTGTTGTGAAACAATGTGACATGATTGTAACGTTGTACATGGATCTGATGGTAAGGGACGAGATGCCACTAATCATCAAGCTGCAATATAAAAATTGTAGAATCACCAGCATTGCATCAATTTAACATGTTGCTCCACAAAGGTCTACAGCTTCACTAGTTCCTAGCACATCCTGACTGCTTGTATCACCTAGTGCTTTCTTGTGAAGTAGGATTGCTCACACCTTGAGCCTCATTCTGACTGCCAGCATCTCGAACATCGTCCTCTGCTGCTGGAGACTTGGCGACATCCTGGAGACTGGAGTCGCCCGAGTCTGCAGACTGGTGAACACTGTGGACTGTGGTGCAGACTGTGGTGGAGACCGGTGTCTCATCAACAATGTCTCTCTGGAACAGTACGACCAGCTCACAGTGTGGGGTTTGAGGGAACAGATCAACTGGGATGGCCTTGACTGGCAGAAAACCTTCACCCCTGTGCTTCTTGCTCTCCTTCCTGATCAAGCTAAAAACAGGACGACGGAAAGTTACGTGATTGCAGACGGTATATAGAAATCAGAACGATGGAAAGTTAGGTACATCGTGATTGCAGACAGCATATAGAAGTCCCAGAACTAGGCACAATGCACAGAGGTCCCAGTACGATCACAGCACTGCAGTCGTAACTCTCTCTTTGTAGAGATAGTAGACTTTGATCAATCTGTAGATTGGGACCCTGAAGTTGTGACTGCCAAACATTTTACTTATCTAAATAAAGATATCTGTTTTATTTCGGTCAATTGACCTGCATTTGTTTATATCTCAAACTAGTATATTGTACCTACTCAAACTAGTATATTGTACATACTCAAAGCACATATATAAAATATCGGTACTCACTCTATAAAGTTAGGCATAGCGGACTTGGCATTGCAGGACACATAAACCAGCCTCTTTATCTTCTGACAACCCCTCAAACATTTGATAACCTTCTTATCTGAAATTCAAAAATAATAGTTTCATTAAACAGCAATGTTTATCTGCAACTAGAAATCAAATATTTGCATAATAAGCCAAAAATGCATTTAATTTCTATGAATGTATTCTGATCTGTTTACTTGTCTACACTGGCTTCCAACAGTATATCGAAAACGGCTTCTCACATTATTTCAGTGATGTTAAATAATATTATATGCCTAGAATAGAAAGCCATGGCCAGTGGAGCAGATTAAAAGACTCACGCAGACCAGCTCTGGGGGGATCGACAACAGCTACGACATCTTGGGACCACAGCGACGACATTATGTGACTAATAACATCCTCTGCTTTTGCACAATAGTACTTGACATTGGTAATATCTGTATAACAGTAGGACTTGACATTGGTAATATCTGTAGTAGGACTTGACATTGGTAATATCTGTATAACAGTAGGACTTGACATTGGTAATATCTGTATAACAGTAGGACTTGACATTGGTAAAATCTGTATAATAGTAGGACTTGACATTGGTAATATCTGTATTCTGTATGCCAGTAGTACCTGACATTGGTAATATCTGTTAATACTTGACTACCAGTATAGCAGTATTATATTATTAACATTCGTCATATCTGTGATTGTCAGAGAGGTGTACAGGATTATCGGGCAGACAAACCGGTGAGTCAATTATTGCTTTACACTGCTGTGGGAATATTTTGCCCATTTGCGGTGACACACAACAATTCAACCCAGTTTGAGCTCCAGCCATGTTTACAAATCCTACCGTTTAACTTTGCATTTTCTTGAGCATCTTCAATGGCCGGTTTGCACATCTCTATACCAACCACACGTTCCACATTCTGAAATATACATGTAAAATAGTTGTCACAGGCCCTCCTCCCAGCATAACCAGAGTCCTTAGACAACTGATAGTCTACAGTGGGACAGTAAGACCCACAAGCCATGGCTGGTGCTGTTGAAGCAATGATGACACAAACATAAAGTTTAGATATTGCTCTGATAAAATAAATAAATGTTACACATTTTGTGTCGGAAATATAATTAGGCAACCAGTGACCTTTGAAGATTGGAATCTTGTAACTTCATATTTTTTTAAAAAGATTTTGTATAACATGCATATGTGTATGTGTAGCATCTGTCTACCATAGCGCATGTGTGAGTGTGGCGCCACCTACCTTCGCCATAGTGAGGCCAATAGTTCCGGTGCCACAGCAGATGTCTAAGATGGTGGTGGTGGGCGTTAGGTCGCACCACTCTGCTATCTGGCGGTACAGAACCTCCGAGGCTCTCGTGTTCACTGTCCATGTCAAAGACAAAACGTCCATTAGTGGTGATGACACCTTCAACTATCAGTGTCATAACTAGCAATTATCGACATAATGGAAACATATTTCTTTTTCAATTTTAGGAAAATTGACAGCAGGCAGGTCCATAATTGAGTAAACATGATAAACATGATGACAGCTGAAATGTACACCGTACCTTGAAAGAAGGCATCAGGTGATATCCTGAACTTAAGACCAAGAACTTCTTCATAGATGTGCTGTAAAGAAGAAAATGAATTGACAAACAACACCATGCAATCTACATCAATACTCTCATGAAACGTTCATTTATTCAAATGTAAAATAATTATTTTTAGATACTAGTCAAAATCTTTGTAGGTCAGTGTTCATCGATACTAGTAAATAAAGTAGAGGGAAGGGCAACGCGGTTCCCCAAGGTCTTCATTCAATTGGTTCATGGGAACAAATAACTAGAGATACTCACAGTAAATAACTAGAGGTACTCACAGTAAATAACTAGAGATACTCACAGTAAATAACTAACTAGAGGTACTCACAGTAAATAACTAACTAGAGATACTCACAGTAAATAACTAGAGATACTCACAGTTTCCCCCAAAACGAGTTCATACGGTTCCTGGTTTTGCTCATTTGTTGCTCTGAAAACATAAACATTTGTCTTTGATTAGGCAGTATTTTCCCCAAAAGATAACTAGGTGTTTTTATTCCTAGGTGACAATGATACATAGAGAATCTCACCCAAGTGTCTTGGAATATATAATATATCAACACAAGTCGTTAAAGTTTCATCGACAAGTGTTGATATATTTGATATTCCAAGACACGAGGGTGAGATTCTGTTTATCACCAAATATCATTTAAAATTCATTAAAGAAGAAAAATGTCACATCATAAAGAGTTTACTGTGAAGTCAAATCTTTAGGCTGCTGTGCATTTGCACTGTGACATCATAGCAATGCTACGACATCACAATTG
>JAUTBT010069467.1:0-32378 GCA_032361225.1 Lepetodrilus schrolli
CGCTTTCAAGATTCTTTCACTTATATCACGATTTGTCAGTTTAGGGCAGGAGGAAACCCGCAACATCCGTAGCGCTGCATGTTGCAGTAAACCTGCGAGCACCAGCTTGTACTGACAAGACCAAGGATGATAACTGCATTGCCACTCTACAGACTGCATCCTACGAATATCGCATCAGAAAGGTAACTTTCGCGAACATTGATGCTAGGTCCCCGGGGCGGGATTTGAACCTGCAACCTTGGCTCCGAAGTCTGACGTTTGACCACTGCACTACCACCCGCCCTACCCTTTGTACTCCCTGAGAAATAAACCACACATTTTTAAAACTGACCTAGGCACCACACGTTTTCCTGATAACAAATTCCAATATATTAGTGCTGTATAATCAATACTTGATAATTATGTTGAGGTGAAGTCCATCGTCTCTATGAGAACAAACACCAGACATTGATAGTAATGTTGGGTTTCTTTTATGTGAATTCTTTGATACAAAACAATTTTGATCATTAAAACTGTTGTAACATCAGTGTACAAAACAAGTTTAATAGAAAGCGATTACATCCTGGCATATATAAATATATATATATAAGCATGGAGCATACACTCATTCCCAATCCATATACATTAACAATTAAATAGATTTCAAATGGTCAACATTGAATGTGTTATAATTACAGAATATGTATATAGATATGTGGATGGAACAGCTGAATACAAGTCAGGTTTTCCATATCTTCAAATAGGTTAAAAATCATTTCTGTTACAGCGTTACAGATATACAATTCATTATTGAAATGGCTATCCTTACATAATTTATTTACAAGACGGTATTGGCCGTTGCTATAGCATTTGGCTCATATATTTACGTCCCTGCTAGAGGCAACCAGAGATGTCGTTAGTCCTGAGAAGGTTAATGTATTTATCTTTGTAAAACTTTTCATGACTTCCCCTAATTAGAAATGATGCAATTGTCCGATATCTAATTGGAATCGTTCAAATAATTGCATCACTTTCTATATCATGAAAAGTAAAACCCTGATAACATATTTCTTTTGTGAAACTTCACGACTTTCCATCATTATAACGACGACGGGAAATCCTTTTTAGTTCCTTCCATTTCTCACAATTTGGTTTTTTGAAAGCCGGTCTGCACACCGCCGTTGACCCCGGAGATTGTCACGACCTCTGTCTGGGGCATTGAACCGGAATGCGAGTCCTGTTGTCCAGACCGGTTGGCGTTCACCACCAAGACCTTGCCCACATTGTTGGCAGGCAAATTGGTCACTGTGGAGACATCATTCGCGGTGGAAGCATCGGTCGGCCTTCGATGCAATCCTTGGATTCCTCCTGTCCTGCATGAAGTTTTCCGGTGGTGCAGCGGCGGTAGCTCAACGGATCCGGTGTCGCTGTTCTCCGCCTCCTCCTCCATCGTGGGGAGCGGCTGCACAGCGGTGGTCAAGTACGCCGAGACGTCTGAGCTCTGCCTCACTCCCAGGGGCGTGTGGTTGTCGCACCGGTTACAATCCAGCCCAGCCTTCATTGCCAGGCAGTTGTTGGTTTCGTCGATGTACGTCAGAGATTTATTCTGTTCCGTGGCATCCTCTTGTTGGTCTTCGAGGTCGCTCTTGAAGTCGGTGGTGTCCGATAACGACTTGCACAGAGATGTAGGCAAGGATATCGTTGAATCCGACTTTTGGGTTTCGATTCGAGCTGGCGTGGACAGGCGTTTTCCTAGTGCTGACAAGGGTATTCTAAAAATCACAAGGGGAAGCATAAATGAATCTTCATGCATGTCGATTTATTTATTGTTACTTTATTGACTTGTCAAAAGCTTTTCAGTTGTCAGTAAGAAAAAGCGAAAAGATTTTAAATGTAATTCTATTTATACGCTTACATTTAGTTCGTTTAGAAAAATATAATATTTCAATTTTATTAGAATGCTTTTGTATTATATGAGAGAAATAATTGAAAAGTCACCCTAAAGTTCAATATATAAAAGAAAAATTAATTTAATATGCAAATACTAGTATTTGATATTTACCCAACAGATATGTTGCTAGTTGTTGCACGGGATATATTTCCTGTTGAAGCTCGAGATATGCTGCCAGCTGATTCTACTTTGTGCAGCTCATCTCCCTTGGGTCCATCCTCCAGTGCATCTCGAGAAAATCGACGTGAAAAGAACTGAGACACACTGTTTCGCTTCGTTAACGATTTCTGGAAGAAAGGGTTTTGACCTCGTTAGTTACACGGTAAAGAGGTTAAGATACAGATTTTGATACGGCATTTCATCAGCATGTCATTCTCATAATACTTGTGGTTTCTCAGTACCAGCCTGTGCGTGCAGGTCTGTTTTTTGGCCCTGTTTATGGCTGGGTAGTGATAATGAAGTACAGCAAAGTATTCTCAATCACCACCCATAAAAAGGGCCAGGTCTGTTTTGTGTTGGTTAAGGATTTTTTCATTGATCTGAAATTGGCTCATGAGGCATTGGATTGATTGATTGATTGAATGATTAACTGATTGATTGATTCAATGATTTGCGTCGCTCTGCAAGAGAAGCATATTGGAAATGTTTATCAAAAAGTTTTGATTTATATAGCAAGGCATACACAATGATTTGTGCTCTGCACATTTATGAAAACACATGCATGCACGCATGCACACATACACACACACACACACACACACGCACGCACGCACGCACGCACGCACGCACGCACGCACGCACGCACGCACACACACACACACACACACACACACACACACACACACCACCTAAAGCTGTCATAAAAACTTTAAACATGCAAAACAAGTAATTAAGTTGGCCTGGCTTAACTATCATTAGTAACTAGTTCTCACCCGTGAACTGGCCATCTCAATGTTGTTGCGGTGCATGGAGGCGTGCCTGAGACACAATCGAGAAGTGGTGCTCGCACTCTCTGAGCTCTCTGAGCTGGCCGACAGATGACTGTGTATTTCCTTCGGTATCACGTGTTCCGTTTCATTGGGGACGATCATAACTATGGGAGTTTGACCCATTTCTGGCTACAAAACAACAGCTCATATCAGTTTAATTATCAACAGATTAACTTTTAACAAATGAATTAATAATTATATCTTTGTTGCATATTCTGATAAAATGTTTACTTTTAATAACATCGAGATAAATAGAGATTATCAACCGGGTGTCTTTAGATATCATCTATATCCTGCATTTAGGGATAATCTTTGTATCAGACGAGCTTCAGCGAGTCAAATACGTAGAGATTATCCATAAATGCTGGATATAGATGATATCTAAAGACACTGTTAATAATCTCTTGATCATCTAATGTCAAGCTTAAATACTTCTCTACAAGAAGAAAACGTCAACGTGGGAATCGACATTTTAAAGTTATGCGTAGGAATACATGCAGGTCGGTAAATTGTAAACCGCTTCACTCATTGATAAATACACCAAAGAAAAAATAACAACTTTATTTTTATTACAAATTGTGAATATATTAAATCTAGTCGATTAGCACATAGT
Organism: Lepetodrilus schrolli; assembly: GCA_032361225.1. Lineage (NCBI taxonomy): Eukaryota > Metazoa > Mollusca > Gastropoda > Lepetellida > Lepetodrilidae > Lepetodrilus > Lepetodrilus schrolli. Next base: position 3,533 of record JAUTBT010069467.1, read on the forward strand.
CTCCGATCATTATTGTCATCTTGTTTACTATTTCCACACAGTAGCATTTATAAATAGTAGTATGATGTCACATGAAAATTACATCATGTGAAAATAGCTCCCTAATTTGCATAGGTATTAGTCAGGCAAAGTAGCATGATGCACGAAATATCTGTATACTTCCTTGTTCTCATTAACTTACTTGAATTGCACTCTTATTCCTGGTTATTTAAAGGTATATTGGTAACATTTTAATACATACTATGATGCAAAATTCATAATAACATATTATTTAGAAACAAATGGCAAAAATAGTGAAAATAATGTCCATATCAACTTTCCATAATATGATAAACCAAATAAATTTTTTCAATTTTGGATTGATAAAAATATCAAAAGTTTACTTTCAAACAATTAATTAAAATACACCTTAATTGAATACACAACGATACATCTTTACTCTCAACGATGAGAGAAACTACATTGATTTTGTAATTTTGGATATTAAAAATATTTATATTTTTGTTTCTAGTATTAGAACATAAAAGATGTTTGGAAATGTAAAACGACACAATTCAAATGTCAATGAGCCTCTCCATGCTGGCCCTGTTCTGTAGGGCATCTAATGTTGCCTCCAGCATGGAGAGACTTAAAGGATTGCATTTACAATGGATGGACAGATTAAAGGCATAATAGCACAGGTTTGTTTACATATTTCATGGTCAAACATATTTTTTATCTGAAAGTACGTACATTTTGATGTGTCTACACAAGTATATTGGGCAACTAGCTATATCTTGGGCAACTAGCTATATTTTCATATTTTAACATTTTGTAATATTTATAGCTATGCACAAAGTATATACATAGAGCTCCAGAGCAGTGCGTGTGACTGAATTCCTGTTCAATGTCGCTGTGAGAAGCTCCGCACAGCAAACATATACACCATTTGCATTATTTGGTGTAGCGATTTGCAAGGGATTTCCCTGTGTTGTAGATGCATGGAAGGCATTTTTGCGACACAAATGCAATGATACGTATGCTAATTGAATATACTTTGGATTTCCAACTCGTATTTGGTCAATTGCGCCAATAAAAATCTGTGATAGTATGCGTTTAAAATATTGAAGATACATGTTTTCCCTTTTCAGTTGTCATATCTAAGTTTGTATAATTACCAGGAGCTTGAGTTTGAGGACAGTCCATGGAATGTAACACGGGCCAATGAGTTGTTCTTTGGTGTGGGTGTTCAATGCGTAGCCTGCAATAGGAATCACGTCACGTGTAGATACAATCTGAGATTCTTCCGACCACAATTAAACAATAATCTATAACAACCAATTGTTGTGTCATGACCATGGGAGGTAACTCTCATGTGTGACCAATGTTGATGTCATTTGATGTCAGCGATTTGAGGTGTTTTCTTTAAAGGAAATGAGTGCACTCATGTCGGAGATCCCGATCCGACCCTGAGATTACGAAACATTTTTGAGTACGATTTCACGCTCGACTCAAAGTTTTGTTCACAAATCCCCATGTAAAATTTGATCTGGAGCATAAAATCATACTCAAAACATTACGTAATCTCCAGGCCCCGAGCTGACTGACCGTTAATGAGGATGATGTCTGCCATGGAGGAGTTGATCGTGAACATGAGACTGCCCTTTGTGTCGTAGAGGTACGCATTCTCCAGCTTCAATTTGATCGTCTCCTTTGTTAGACCCTGCGAATAAAATACCCTGTATTTCGGTCTCAAACTCGATCAACACGATTGAAAATTAACTTGGTTATTTTTATAGTTCCACTGACAGTATCTGGCCCTGCATCTCCCCCAGGGAATAGTACGACTCTATAGTACGCTATGCTTGACTCCATTTCTACACTCCTCGTAATACCATAAAATCACTCCACATGGCCTAGGCAAGATGCCTGCCCCAAGATTACGAACCCATGGTTGATCATTTCTAACAAGGAAAGATGACTCTGTAAAGTAAAAGTGGACAAAGAACCATTCTCCCCACTGTATTTTGTGATGTTCCAGAATTTTGATGCTATATGTGAAATCAAGCCCCTGTTTCGAAACAATTGAGCGATTTTTTGTTTTGAGTTGCAGCAGGAATATTTCACCCATTGAAAAAATGACAACATTTTGAATTTATCCCGTATTCCTGGATACGTCTCTCATACCTGATATCCTGGTTGGTCCATGAGCACTCCGGTAGCCAATCGGATGGCGCATACCTTCCACAGTCGGTACTCCAGTGACGGGACAGCATCGGCAAACTTCTCGATTCCTACCCGCATGTCATCGGAGCTGATGAACAGCAGCTGTGAAACAAATAAAAACAGATTTGGGGCACTGGTGGTGGGGCATTGATAGAACAGTAGACTCCGGGGCCTAATGGTGTTGGTGGTGGCACAGTGGTCGATTGTCAGACTTGGGAGCGCAAGGTCCCCGATTGATATCGAACATGCCTCTAAGGTTTCGGCATCAACGTCTGCAGTTTTGAGGTGATACCAGGAGGCACTGTCTGTACTGCTGCAGTGCAGTTATAATCCTTGCTTCATGAGCATTGACCAGAGCTTCATGTTTACTGCAACACTGTGCTATAGGTGGTGCAAGATTCCTCATATTAACCCTTCGTGGTCTAAAGTCATCACTTCTATGTGTTTTCTATATATGAAGACTATGTTCACATCCCTGTAATAATATGCCACATTGGACTTCGGAGCCATAGGTTCCGGGTTCAAATCACGTCCTAGGAGCCCGGCATCAATGTTCATGAAAGTGACCTTTCTGACGCGATATTGATAGGCACTGTCTGTAGAGTGGCAATGCAGTTATTATCCATGGCCTGTCAAGCTGTGATATAAAGGAAAGAATCTTGAAAGCGGCTCTAGACACTAATTCAAAAATATAAAATAGTGCTTCTTACCTGCACAGAAGTCTCACACTTGACAGTGGCCATTCGAGGTCGACGGGTCAACAGACCCATCTCTCCAATGATGCTTCCCGTTGTCAGGAAGTCGATGACCTTGGTTTCCGATGTGGAGCTTAAAGTGGTGCTTGAAAGGTTCTTGAAGGTCTCCCTCTACAAACGATCGTCTTTTTAATAAATTACATAACTACCGGTAATTCTTCCCATCAATGACCAATTAATGGTCCCTGATGTGGATCTCCCTCTACTAATGATCATTTAAAATTTTTTATAATAATAATAAAAGAATTAGATTTTAAACTAATACATAAATTATGTCACAATGACCAATGTATGGTCCCTGATGTTGATTGTTATATATATGAAAGAAAATTACATTAAAGAGGCAAAATCATACTTGCATAAGGAATAATGGTCACTATCAGGCCCCAAGATTATGAAACTTTCTGAGTACAATTTCATGCTCAAGCTAAAATTTTATATGAGGATTTGTGAACAAAACTCTGAGTTGAGCATGAAATCATACTAAAAAAAGTATCGTATTCTCTGGGGCCAGGCTTATTGCATATTCTGAAAGAACAATCGTTCCCCAACATATGAGATTTTTTTCAGATTTTTTAAGTCATCAAGAAATATATCTATTTCCCACCCCAAGACACCTACCCCACAAAAGGGCGTCTGTGCCGTAAATTGTTTTGTCACAGGTTTCTGTGTACACAGATCCCCCTCACAGAAACCAAGATATGCATTCACATTGGTAGTGTTTTTTCTATCAGCTGGTTAAATTACTGTGTAAGAACAACAATTGAGCTTATGATTCATTACAATGTCTCTCTGGTTAATCTATTGACAAGTGGATGTTGATCCGTAACAGAGAAGATTATTGACAGCAGTGATTTTCTTTCTCGGTGTTTGATGTGAGTTGTTGTCGTTGATCTCTTGTTCGACGAAAGAAACGACATTATACCACACAGAATTTGTGTTTTATCTGTGATAGGGCAGTATACATGGCCTAAATGATTCCATAAAACAGACCCGACACAGGCCTATGCTGGACTGCCTCAGACTGTAGATGGTCCTCTCCGACATCCGCACGAATAGTCTATATTTAGAACAGAGCACTGTTGGGAAAGACCTCCTTTACAGTGTTTAACAGTTTGGATAGATTTTTTTTATTAACTATTAATATTATTTAGAAGAAGAAAAAAAAAAAAAGAAAAAAAAATACTTACAAGTATGATCTTGCCTCTTTAAATTGTGTTTGTGAAGTACATGAATAAATCATATGCAACTAATTCTTGCACAATGATGCACACACACATATGCATGCACACACACACACATACACACACACATACACACATACACACATACACACACACATACACACACCATTCTCTCTGTTACTTGCACCTGTTTATTGTGAGATGGGAATATCTCACCTGACATATCTTAACCATTCCCGAAACTATGATGTAGATGCCAAGCGTATCGTCGCCTTGCTTCACAATAACATCATCGAAGTTGTAGTTCATCAGTTTGGCACACTCCTGAAATAGCACCAAACATTTGATATCAGCAATTATATGTGGGTGAAAACCATCAAGTGTGTTACGGTTTCCCCTCCTCTGATAAACATATCTGACTCTAATGTATTCACTAAAAGAGACACTGTCTGCTAATATCAGCATTTTAGAGGCATTATTACTGTTCTTTCATTCCGTTTCCAACTTTCCGTTATTCCAAACTATAAATATCAAATTTAACTCTTTTCTTTTTGGAAATGAGGTTTAGATACTAGAGCAGCTTTCAAGATTCGTTCATTTATATCATGGCTTGTAATTTTTGGGCAGGAGGAAACATGTAACATCCATAGCGCTGAATATTGCAGTAAACCTGCGAGTACCGGCTGGTACTGACAGACCAAGGATGATAACTGCATTGCCACAGTACATACCTATCATGATCGCACCAGAAAAGTAACTCTGGCAAACAATGATGCTGGCCTCCTGGGATTTGAAGTCCAAATGTTCTACCATTTCATTACCACCTGCCCTCTCAAATTTAACTAGCTATTCATCTCTACCATTGAGAGTACACTGCAGGATTCCATCTCAGAAGTTTGATCGTCTAACGACCACCCACTGTGCTAGGGCACTCACATTCATGTAATCGATCATCTCGGGGTGGTTCTGGAGCCACGACACTTTGCTCAGCATCTTCTCAGGTGTCGGCAGTGCAATACTCGGAGCGGCGCTGAACAGCTTCTTCATCTTAACCTCCACCATCTGCACAGGAAAAACAGTCCGTGTCAAATATATTTTGCGGCAATTTATTTATTAGTTTATAAGATTTTTTTATATGAAACAAATTTTAATTGACACTTCACAGGATTAAACAGAATATAATGACAATGATGTAAATTTTATGTACGAATTGCACGAGTACATTTTAAAAAAAATGTTCATTGAGGTATGAACTTGAAATATGGCGCTGAGATTACGAAACCTTTTGAGTACAATTTCATGCTCGGTCATATTTAATTTAGGTGATTTGTGAACAAAACTTGAGTTGAGCATAAAATCGTTCTCAAAAATATTTCGTAAACTCTCGGAGCCTGATGCTCAAACTGCATGAATTGATCATCAAAGCATTGCAAATGAATGAATAAATTTTTTTGCTTTACGTCGCAGTTTGAATATTTCCCCCATAAGCGACGACAAAATTAAATTGTTTTATATCGTATTTTCAATGTTATTACATGTTGCTCTGTTACATAATTAATATAATTATGGATGACAATTAATAACAAACCGTCAAGAGGGTTTCTGCTTCTCGCTCTTGTAGGATCCCGTCCTCCTGTAGGCGGTGGATGCCATCGCGCATGTTGTTGAAAACGCTGCGCTCGGCGTGACGAGTCTTTGCAGACAGCGCGATGTCAGGATGCTGCTTCTGTAGCACACCTGCACGGAAATCATCTAGAGTTATTTCCCTTGGATTATCATGAAGAGTTATTTCCCTTGGATTATCATCATCAAGAGTTATTTCCCTTGGATCATTATCATCAAGGGTTATTTCCCATGGGTTAGTATTGCCAGCCGTGGCTCGTATACATCTGACCGAAACACCTATAACTTAAGTTATTTGAGGGTTAAACAATTCCACAACCAACTTTGGCAGGGTGATCACCAATGTCAGTGCAGTTATAGTTGTTTGTTTGTAACAGCCAGTGCTCATAGGTTTAAATTACTGCACAGAACTAAGGTGTTACAAGTTTCCTCTTGCCATAAACTAGCAAGCATGTGACTTGATCAAGTAAAATAATCATGAAAGTGGCTCTAAGCCCCTGTGTCAAACACAATTTAAAATAGTATAACATTTTAAAATTTGAATAAAATTGAGAAAAAAAAATTAAAACTCTTTTAAGAAGTAAGGTTAATTCTTCAATTGTCCATTTATTTGATTCTAACGAAGACGTGCGACTGACCCAGACATCTGATGACCTCCAGTTTGCACCGTTCCCCATGCTGCTTTAGCTGGCGTGCGATGTCTTTGTTGTCGATCATGTGGTTGATCATCTTGCGGACCTCATCTTCGCCCGCCACGAACCCGCGACCCAGGTCATACGCATAACTCAGATGTCGGCTGACGTAAATCTTTGTCAGGACCAAGAAGAATGGCAGCAATGGCTGTGAAAATATGTTAATTATTATTATTAATTAGGCCATATTTATTATTATTAATTAGGCCATATTTATTATTAATAATTAGGCCATATTTATTATTATTTATTATTATTAATTAGGACATATTTATTATTATTAATTATTAGTAATATAGTAATATTAGTAATATATGAGTAATATATGAGCCAAAATTGCCGAAGGCTGAAGCCAATTAAATACTGGCTAATATTAATGTATAATAAGATTCTTAATTTATAATAGTTAGGTCTACTGCTATTAACAAGCAGTAGGCCTACTTTGAAAATAATTGTGTATTCAAATTTGAATTTATGTGTAGATCTACTGGTTTTTATAATACTAATTGACAATTATATTGATCGATTATTTTAATTTTATTTCAACCGACCATTCATAATCTCCAATTATTTTTTTTTTTTTTATTGGACCCGACCAACTGGCCAAAATATCAGATTATATTCATTGATATTTTTGACCGCCTAAGCCAAAATGATCACAGAAAGATCTGCAAACCAAGGAATCAAATAACTATGGTCTTATTATTATTATTATTATTATTATTTATATTATTATTATTATTTATATCATCATCATCATCCCTATTACTATTTTACTAGATTCTGAGAAATCTAATTAATAAACAAATTAATATTATGATGACTACAATAATAGGATAACTACGGTAATAGCAGCATTACAATCACAGATTAAGTTGTCATTTTGGACTGAATTGGAGTTAAAAATGCAAAGTACATGCACTTAGTATACATATAATCGCTTTTGTACCTCCAAATATCTTTTTGCCGATGTAGGATAGGTAAAATTCCTTTGCAGTTTACATTTCTGGTAAAACCCAAATAAACAGTTGTTATGTACTGTAATATCTAAATTTAGTCTATTAAAGGGGGATAACTCTAATAATTGAACATGGTCAAAAAAACATTTCACGACCACTGGTACCAATAAAGCTACACTTATACTATGAATATTTAAAAAAAATTAAAATATGAGATATTGAAAACCAGTGGGATATGCGGAAAATTTACTTGTGTAGACACATCAAATGTACATACTTTCATTTATAAATACGTTTGACCATGTAAACAAACCCATGATTGTATGCCTTTAATTGGGAAATTACAATTTTACAACTTTCTTTCCCTCTCAGGTTTTCCAATTATGTGTATTTCGATAAACACACAAGATCTTGCCTGTATGAAAAAATAAATTAAAAATTAAAAATAATAAAATTTAAAAAAATAAATTTAAAAAATTAAATTGAAAAACAGAAAAAAGAAGAAAACAAACTTGCCTGAATGAAGCGGAGCAGCCTGATGCTTCTGAGGCAGAGCATGACAATGCTGACCTCCTGGATGATGTGGGGCTTGTCGGGGAGCAGCGAGATCACACAGTACACAACAACGATCTCCACCACGCCCAGCCCAATGATGACCAGGCTGATGACCTGGGAAGGTATGATCACGAAGGACCGGCCTTGGGGGATGAACTGGCGAGAGAGAAATAATAATAATAATAATAATAATAACATGGACGTTTATATAGCACCAAATTTCGCACGCTCATAGCGCTTACATAAGGTAAAATCAGGAATGAAAGCATAGAAAAACGGGGAAATTTACGAGATAAAGAATTTGCGAAATAGATCAGTTTTTAGATGCAGAGAAATTGTAATTTGAGTTGCATTGAAATTTCTTTATAATTTAATTTAGCAGTTTGGTGCATATCACAGTACTTGTTAAAGATGTTGGAAGGAATTGGGTTTTTATCTCTCTTTTTTTCTCTCCAATTTTTAATTCTCTTTTCTATACTATTAAATCTAATTAATTTGTTTTAAAATTAATTCAGTCAGTCAGTTAGTCAATCAAAAACATTACAGAATTACTGTATAGCTATTTTTTTTGTCAACCAACCAATCAATCAAATAATGATATCAATCAATCAATTATGACTAATTAATTAACTTTAATTAACTATAATTAACAAATTTACCCCATCAATCAATCCATTAATCAATTAATCAATAAATCATGGCTAATTAATTAATTAATTATAATTAATGAAATTTCTCCCATCAATCAATCAATCACTAGTACATGTACCTAATCAATTCATTTATGTATGTAATATTTATTTGTACTCTTGTACCACTGTGGGTGGTAATAAGGGAATAACACACTCTGAAACTCAGAAACTATCAATCAATCAATCAATCAATTTGTAATGACTAATTAATAAACTACACGTAATGAATGTCCCTCATCAATCAATTAATTGTGACGATAAATTTAAAAAAAAAATTTTTTAAATTATATATATATATATATAATAATAATAATAATAATAATAAAAATAAAGTAAATAAATACATTTATAAATATCAATCAATCAATCAATCAATTAATCATAACTAATTAATAATAATTGATGAATTTTCACCATCCATCAATCAATCATAATAATAATAATAAGTAATTTATATAGCACCTAGGATCTAGACTAGCAACTCAATGGCACGGAACAATTAGTTCACTTACTTTGAGCAAGACTTCAAAAATATAGAACACGACAAAGACGATGTTCAAGATTCGCAGGATGTATTCGTACTCTTTCAGGATGTTGATGTACTCGGCGACGATGTTGAGAACAGAGTTGATGAGGTCCAAGGCAACGAAGATGCAGAAGATGATGTTGAAGACCATGTGAGTCGTGATGAAGTGAATCTTGACACAATAGTTTACTTCAGGGTGAATGTTCTCTGGATGTGTATGGTGCATGTATTTCAACATCCGTTTCTGTAGTGAAAATTATGGATATTTCTAAATAAATTACAGAAATGGTCGAAATTAATTACTTCCAGTATTTGTACGAGAAAATAATTGGCTAGAAAATGTATGTACCGTAATTCTTCTATTAATTCAAACCCTCTAATAGTTCAAATTAATCGCTGAAGATATTTTCTTACGACCCTAAACTTAATAAAAACATAAAAGCTGTATGTGAAAGTAATATTTTCAGTTATCACAGGAAAGTATGTAAAAGTCATATGTAAAAACGTTACCAAACTGCGGGTTACCACGATTTTAAAAAGTCCTTATTTAAAAAAATATGGTAAGTCTGTTTTTAACCTTTTTTTCTCCTATAGACAACTACAGATGCCATACAAAGCTAAAATTTGAATGAGTTCTGTAGCTATAGCTGATGGAGAGCCATGTATACAGTCGACCCCTGTTTATCCGAATGGTTGTGCTCACAGTAAAATCGTAATTGAATTTCTAGATGTCTGAATTTGGCAATATTTGTCACCTTTTTCATGTAAATTAATAAACACAGAAAGATGAATTCTCTTCATTTATCACACACAATGATCCATGACACAACATTTAAATATATGTTCATACACATATACATACACATACACATGCACACATAAACACACATGCACACACACACCCACACACACACACACATACACATACAAACATACAAACATACAAACACACATGCTTGCACATACATCATACACATAAAAATGTTGCATACATACATACAATTTTTATAAAATAACTTAGGACAGTTAAACATCAATTTAAGTTAATTAAATTAATGTACCACCAATAGCAAAAGAAATCATAAATTAATGTTACATACAAGTTTAACAAGAGCTACTGGAACTTCCCATGAGTGAATAATCTGCTTAACATCAATAAATCTGAAACATAGACAATAAACATGAAACAGACAATAAACATGAAACCCAGACAACATAGAAACACAAGTGTCTCCAAAATTAATATTTCCCAAATGAAAGTGAGGGAAATATTTAGACTTTGAAGCCACTAGTTTAATAAAATCAACATAAGAGTGAGAGTGTTATGTTCATAATACTACAATATTCGCACAGAACAAGGTCATAATAGACAGAGAACAAGGTCATAATAGACAGGGAACAAGGCCATAGAGAACAAGATCGTACTAGACAAGGTCATACTAGACAAGGTCATACTAGACAAGGTCATACTAGTAAACAAGGCTATACCAGACAGAGACAGATAGCCATACTAGTATGACTACCATAATTACCCTAATAATTAAAACAGGAGAAAATAATTAAATTTGTAGCTGTTTGAATTATTAGAAATATGAAAATTTAAAATGATTGGTGTTCATATAATTAGGGACAACCGAATTAAAGTACAAATTAAAGGTGTTTGAACAATTAGAGGGTTCGAATTATTCGGGTAATTACGGTAGTATATAGTGTGGCCGTACTCACTTTCCCTTGATGTCTGATGCACAGTCCGCACACTCCTGGAGCCTGCTCACAGCGTCCTGGGACAGAATACCTTGCTGGAACTGCCGCCAGTAACTCAGCTGAAACACCAGACAGTACGTCGCCTTCAAATCCCCAAACTTGCATATAGTCTGAGTACACGAGGATTAAAATGAAGCCTTCCAACTGCCGGAACTCACCTCTGACAACTTTTAGGAAATTACTTGTTTTTAGAAAATGTCAGAAATTCAAATTCATTCGCTATAATTTCTTACTATGGCATTCAAGAGACTTCATGAAAGTATGTACATTTGATTTGTCTACATAAGTATATTTGGCAACAAGCTACATTTTGCCCAGGTCCCACTGGTTTTCAATACTTTCATATTTTTTCATTCTTTTGGATTTTTTTTATCGCGAATGGGGCATACAGAAAATTTAGCTTGTTGCCCAATATACTCGTGTTCATATGTTTAACCATGAAATATGTATTAAAAAAAAGAAACGTGATTGTATGCCTTTAACGAATAATTCAAGACTTTCTGTTTGCTAATTGTTTATATTACCCTTTCGGCCTTGATCATCCTAAGAATAGCCTCATTGGTCATGTCCAGGAGTTCCTTCTTAGTCAGCTGAGTCGGCAGGGTTGCATGGCAATCCAGACAGACAGCTTTCGGTCGGATGTCCATCGACTTCTCCAGCTCCAACTACAACAATGGGGAGACAACTCTGTGAACACACCATCTACAACGAGGGAGAGAACTCTGTAACTATACCATGTACAACAAAGGAGAGAACTCTGTGAATATACCATCTACAACAAGGGGAAGACAACTGTGAATATATACCACCTACAACATAGAAGAGGACTCCAATGAATATACCATCTACAAGGGGGAGACAACTTCACGAGGGGGGGGGGGGAATTGTCTCATGTAACTAACCGCCATTCTGGTAAAAATTGTCTCTTCACATATACCAGTAAACTTGCTCTACCGATATAATTTCGTTCAGGCAAAAAGATATTAATTTTGTATGTGCCTTTTAAAAGGCCAACCTTGTAAGATCATCTCCATTCTGGATTAGGCCATAGTTATTTGATTCCCTGGTTTACGGATCTGCTGACCTGATTTTTCAACTTTGAACAATTCCGCAGACAGTGTACTACAAAAATAAAATAAATTTAAAAGGACTTACAAATGCCAGTTTTTATTATTGGTCATATTTAATATATAGAGCTATATTTGTAATAATGCGAGCTCTCAGGCATGAAAAGCCACGCAAAGCCATTGAAATAAATCCTTTTACCTGTCGGTGGTAAACAATTGCTCTCTGTCAGACGGTTCTGAGACGGTCATACACAACAGCTAACCAGCTGACTGCCCGGAAAATGAGCTGATTCATTGATAACTTGATCATTTGGAAGTAAATCAATCACTGTAAGTGGTGTAGGGTCATCAGGTTAGGTTTATACAATATGAATTTCGTATTTGAGTCACTTTAAATATTCATAAATTATACAGCAGGTCATGATTTCATGTCTATTAAAAACTACTTACTCAGTGTATTATTCAAGCATTCTGTGATACAGGTTTAACTGACACATATTTGCATTGTACGAGCAGCTATATCATAACACTGTGAGTTAATAAATTCCTTCTGTTAGGAACAACTAGACACAAAGAAAATGGTCCAATATAGTACCTTTAAATTCATGACAATAGTTAATGTCCTGTCACATGATTATGGCAACGTTTTTCCTCGTGTGTGTGTGTGTGTATACACGTACACAATAGTACACCAGGTTCTATTTATAGAGCAATTAGTAAATATTGTAGAACAATTCAGCGGTGAAAATGTATCTGACATAGATAACAATAACACTGCTGCCCCAGCTTGGTCTGTCAATTCATGTCACAATATTCCGACACATCAATAAATTATGACACAGTGAGATTCCTTTACATTACAATTGACATTGCTGCTACATGCACCTTGCATTCCTCCCTGAAGTCAATCTGACTCGAGGACGATGTGACGGTCTAGGTTTAGTAACATTCAAATATAAACTATGTGACGATCTCGGTTTAGTAACATTCAAATATAAACTATGTGACGGTCTCGGTTTAGTAACATTCAAATATAAACTATGTGACGGTCTCGGTTTAGTAACATTAAAATATAAACTATGTGACGGTCTCGGTTTAGTAACATTCAAACATACACTCAAGACACATCGCTTTAGTCTCGCCTACTTTCACTAGTTTCTAACATGGCTGTGTTTCGATGAACTTGAGGGGATTATAATATTGGAGGTGTTATGACATTGGAGGTGTTTGAAGACTTGAGACATTGGAAGAATTATGATATTGGAATTATGACATTGGGGGAATTTGAACACCTGGTGTTTGAGGAATCACTATAGAGGTGTTTAGACATTGAAGACAGCTACATGTTAAGATGTTGGTACACTAGAGATGTTGAGATATTGAAGACAGCTAGATGTTAAGATGTCGGTGCACTAGAGATGTTGAGATATCGAAGACAGCTAGATGTTAAGATGTCGGTGCACTAGAGATGTTGAGATATTGAAGACAGCTAGATGTTAAGATGTCGGTAAACTAGAGATGTTGAGATATTGAAGACAGCTAGATGTTAAGATGTCAGTACACTAGAGATGTTGAGACATTGAAGACAGCTAGATGTTAAGATATCAGTAAACTAGAGATGTTGAGACATTGAAGACAGCTAGATGTTAAGATGTCGGTAAACTAGAGGTCTTGAGACATTGAAGACAGCTAGATGTTAAGATATTGGTACACTAGGTGTTTAGACATTGAAAGCTAGATGTTAAGATGTAGGTACATTAGAGATGTTGAGACATTGAAGACAGCTAGATGTTAAGATGTCGGTACACTAGAGATGTTGAGACATTGAAGACAACTAGATGCTAAGATGTTGGTACACTAGAGATGTTGAGACATTGAAGATAGCTAGATGTTAAGATGTCGGTAAACTAGAGGTGTTGAGATATTGAAGACAGCTAGATGTTAAGATGTCGGTACACTAGTTGAGACATTGAAGACAGCTGGATGTTAAGATGTAGGTACACTAGAGATGTTGAAACATTGAAGACAGCTGGATGTTAAGATGTAGGTACACTAGAGGTGTTGAGATATTGAAGACAGCTAGATGTTAAGATGTTGGTACACTAGAGGTGTTGAGATATTGAAGACAGCTGGATGTTAAGATGTTGGTACACTAGAGATGTTGAGACATTGAAGACAGCTAGATGTTAAGATGTAGGTACACTAGAGGTGTTGAGATATTGAAGACAGCTAGATGTTAAGATGTCGGTACACTAGAGGTGTTGAGATATTGAAGGAGCATTCAGGAGTGTTCTCCCCGGTCTCTCATTACATCTGCTATCACGAGGGGTCACATTCCTCCTCTATGTACTCACCTCCTCCTCAGTGGTCTTGTACGGGTCATTCAATGTGGAGTCCTTCTCTACCACCCCCCAGTCAGCATCTGCCAGAAACCTACAATCACCAGAACACAAAGTAGGATGGAGAAGTTCTGCTCGGGGGATAATTCCATACATAGGACATATAGAACCCCACATATAGACTCCCACATATAGAACCCCACATTTACCTGTCTAATTTCTGAATGTAGCAGCATACAACAACAAAAAGTGGCTGCATCACATGTTTTGCATCCTGATGTAAACAAAAGCAAACTGTGAATAGAACCAATTTATCTACAAAATATAATTTTGGACGAAATACAATCACTGTTCATAGTGTAATATCATCACTGCTTTGTGATTTTTACAAATGGAAGATTCTGTTCCAAGTCGCTTTAAATCCCAACAAATTCATCGGCAATCACAACACAATCACGAGACAATCACGACACAATCACGAGACAATCACGACACCAACCTGTCCGTCCTCAGCATGCTGAGTGTCTTCTCTCGGATATCGTTGATGTAGTTTAAAGCATTTGACATCGCCATCTTCTTGGCAGGTGACAACTCACTCATACCTGGCAACAGATAATAATAACAATAATAATAAAAATAAAAATAATACAAATAAAAACAACAATAATAATAATAAAATAATAATAATAATAATAATAATAATAATAATAACAATAACAATAATTATAATAATAACAATAACAATAATAAAATAATAACAACAATAATAACAATAACAATAACAATAATAATAATAATAATAACAAAATAATAATAATATATATATATTTTTTTAAACAATAACATTTCTTTAAAATTATTTTAATAACTTAACTTAAAGTTAAATTATCTTTATATAAAATTAAAATAAAATAATAATAATAGCATTGACAATAATACTAAGGTACTAATACTACTACTAATAATAATAATAATAATAAAATAAATAATAATAATAATAAAAAAATAAAAAAATAAATGATGATGATTCATTTATCATGTTTATAGAAGAGATATTCTGCTCAGTGGCACTTTAACACATGACGAAATGAGAACTTCTTAACACACATTAATCAACATAACCAGGAATTAATTCCTAAATTATTGCCCCAGGTTGATACGTTTCAGGCAATATGCATCATAATACACCGATGTGTGTACAGTGCATATGCCATGTATTATATTGTTGGCACGTGACAATGCAGTTATCATCCTTGGTCTTGTCAGTACTAGCCGGTGCTCGCAGGTTTACTGCAACATTTAGTGCTACAGCTTCTGCAGGTTTCCTCCTGCCCTAAACTGACAAGCCGTGATATAAGTGGAAAGAATCTTGAAAGCGGGTCTAAACTCCAATTTTAAAAAAATATATAAAAAAAATAAATTATGAAATTTAAAATTTAATTCCTTTGGCGCCGAGATTATGTAAATAATTTTTAGTATGATTTCATGCTAACTCAAAGTTTTCTTCACAAATCCCCATATAAAATTTGAACTTGAGCATGAAATCATACTAAAATATCTTGGGGCCAGGAGGCACTGTAAAGGTTTTATGGTCGTTGATAAGAAATAAGTACAGCACTCACCTAGAAGGTTCAGTAGAGGTTTGATGGTCGTTGCGTTAACAAGTAACGTTAGGAAGACGATTCCAGATACGTGAATCAACACCTGAATCAGAAATGTTGTTGTGTTGATTTTTTGTCATGGCTAAAAAAATATCTAACTAATTTAATATTTAAAAAAATAAAAAAAAGGTTTTTAAAAATTAGAATTTAAAAGAAGATTCTTATAAAAAAAATAAATTAATATTCCTTTATTTAAATACTATCTTAAAATATTTAAGAAATGACTGTTATTTTAAACCAGAGTTTTAACCAGCAATTTCAAATCGTTCACACTTCAGTGAACAAAACATAAAATGACGGTCAATTTTTATTATTTCTAACAGACTAATTTCTAAGGGCAGGGATAATTTCATAAATCGTGGTGCATCAATCAATACAGTCAAACTGACATTTTAAGTGTCAACTCGTACTTATGTAGAGCATTTTCTTAATAAATATGATCGGGAAGGAACTGTTATTAAAACAACATGAAGGTAGGAGTTCGTGAGAGGTACTAGCCATGTTTTGAATCTTAAAATGCATATTATACTAGGTTTTTATTGATGGACAAACTTCTGCTGCGATGACGCGATCTTTAAACCGTTAGACGTGATATTATTGTTAGAATCTGACACTGGCGGCGACTGGAATCATGTAGCTATCACGTTAGATTTATTTAGTTGTTAGATGACATACACGTACACAAAGATTATGGCGATGGACTAGATTTAGTCATGAAAACCTGTATCTAGAAAGGAAATAAGCGTAAAATACAACGATACACTGTTGTAACTGATTCCACTGTGAGGTCACTTGGCTTTGTAGTCGAGACAGCCATGATGTAAAAGAACAATGCTGACATTCCAATGAAAGTAGTTTCAGCAAAAGTATACACAGAAGTTGAAATTTTTGTGAAGTTTACACGAGTATGAACGCAACAATTTGTCGTGTAAACATTTGTCACATGACCATGTTTTAGCCAATTGGCAGTCGCGAAATCGTGCAAACGTCATAGTAAGAAATTATATAAAATAATTTTTAAACAGAATTATAAAAAAATAGTGTTAACAATAATTTAATGTATAATGATAAAACCCACCTTGAGCCTCGTCTCTGGGTCAAGACGCGAATCCTCAAAGACCACCAGACCCAGGGTTAGACCCACAGCACCACGGAGACCGCTCCAGGTTAACACCATGCCATCACGCCACGACAATCCATAGCCGATGCGCTCCAGGATTGGTGCAAACAATCCTACTGTAATGCCCCTGAAAAAGACAATGCCACATGATCCAACTGTTTCCCTGATCCTCTCAACTGTGCCATGACTAAACCACCGAGAGTCAATGCCACGTGATCTAACTGTTCGCCTGAGCCCCTCGACAGTCCAACAACTAAAGCCCTGAGGGACAGTGCCACGTGATCCAACTGTTCCCTCGATCCCCTCGACTGTCCCACAACTAAACCCATGAGAGAGATGATGTCATGTAATCTAACTGTCCCCCATCCCCTCGACTGTGCCATGACTAAACCCCTGAAATAGACAATGTCATGTGATCCAACTGTTGCCCTGATCCCCTCGACTGTCCAACAACTAAACCCATGAGAGAGATGATGTCATGTGATCCAACTGTTCCGCGATCCCCTCGACTGTCCCACAACTAAACCCATGAAAGCCACAATGCCACGTGATCCAACTGTTTCCCTAGATCCCCAATCACACGTAGCCTTACACTGTACTTATTATATACCAGCATGATATCCAGGGTGTATGTTTTTTATGAAGTTTCTTGTAAACCCAGAGACTGAAGGTCTTTCAGCATGTAAAACAACGGTATATCCCGGAAATCACGCTGGTAATGAATTGAATAAAAATTATAATAGATCTACATTTTTTTTCACTTTTAAGAAAGTAAATTTGTGATTGTTCATGTAAAATGTCTTTCTAATGTACAAGTCAAGGGTGGCCACAATGACTTCACAGTAACTTATGAGGTCACGACCTTTACCTACGGCCGAACCGAGGTGCACAACTTCTACCAGAAAAACCTATCGACCAATCAAATTGCTAGAATTATCGCATGTTTTGGATAAACTCTCCCACTCTGCTATATTTACACCATGAATACAGTGAAGTATGACTCTCACAGCTCGATGATCGTTCTGTGGAACGGGACACAAATTATTGTAAACACACTACGTAATAATTATGTTAGTCCTTGTCAAAGATGTTCCAAGGCAATTTTTTGGCAATTTTTAACGTAAAAAATCCACGAAAAGTCTTTGACAAGCACAAATGTAACATTTACGTCTTTTTCACCTGATGACATTCAGCCCGAAATACAGAGAAAACATGAAGAACCAGTCTTTGCCGTGGATTCTGTGGATGGCTCTCTCTGCGATGATGACGCCAACCAAAATGAAGATGAGACTGTTGGCCAAGTATGCCATTGTCTCCCAGAATCTGAAATGAATTATTGTATGATACAGCTTATTTTACAACATTTTTATTATTACTGGAAATTAAGGCTCACTTGACGAAGCACACCATCATAATAATGATTTACATTTTACTGTACTTGTGGTATCTGACATGGAAAAAACAAGAAATTCATTGAGCTTTCAAGATTCTTTCACTTATATCACAACTTGTCAGTTTAGGGCAGGAGGAAACCTGCAACATCCATAGCGCTGAATGTTGCAGTAAACCTGTGAGCATCGGCTGATACTGACAAGACCAAGGATGAGTAGTAGTAGTAGTAGTTTAGTAGTAGTAGTAGTAGTAATAGTAGTAGTAGTTTAGTAGTAGTAGTAGTAGTAGTAGTAGTAGTAGTAGTAGTAGTAGTAGTAGTTTTGTAGCACTTGTAAGTTTGCATTGAAATATTTGCAAGTAATATCTTTATTTGAGATGTTGAGCACAGAGGTCATCCATCTCCTGGATAAACAACTAAGATATCACAAAGTGTAGATCACTATCAAATGACCCGTATCCACTTCTACACATTCTCGTGAGCAAGTAACTGGAGGGAGTCCTGGTACATGGTGTGTTTTTGAAGGGAATCAATACTAATTGGCAGATAACCTATTATGTGGATACTCTGGTCATCTTGGAGTCTCCCTGGAGGATGTGCTGATGGGCAATGGCAATCAGAATCAATGTCCTCACCCTTCAAGGTATACTGATAGTGTTAATGATGGTCACCTCATCAATACCAGCCCTACAGAGGTACAGGACATCCTCATTGTGGACAGGGGCTTATAAATACATCAGATATGGCATCAGTGGTCTCAGAGACATCTGAAATGCTGAAGCTTACAGTAATTCTAAATTTGATTGTTAATACATTGACATTCAATGCTGAGTATTAGTGATGTCCATTTAAGATAGTAATGTCCATTAAAGATAGTAATGTTTTGCAGTAACTGGTAATATGATATTTGCAGAGAATGGTTCAAAATCTTCAATCACGGCCTATTATGATCCAATATGGCCACCATAAAGCACCCAGGTTTTAAAGCAGACTGTTTTTATCTTATTTTTCATTTTAGCATCCTAGTTTATCCTTGTTCTTACCACAGACATCCAGTTATACCCTATAGAGATGTGGTTGTGATTAATCCAGCGATGCCTTAAATATATTACAAATTAAATTAATTTTGCACAGGATTAAATGTAGATATATGAAATTGATTCTACTGAAAAAGCGAGATGCCATGAATACTTCAATGTCGCATACCTTTAGAATACTTTCCAGTGTAATTCTCTCATCAAACAAGATTCTAGCACAACCTCTTTATATTTATCCTTACATGTGTGTATATCACAGAATTCTCATAATGTGTTTTCTTCAATTTAATGCTCCTCAAGAGTTCAGCTTGGTCTAATGAATATCTTGATTAAATAACATGGCACAGGATGTTCTATGACAGCTGTACAGCTGAGATTAACAACTGTCAACCTTTCACTGTCAACATGTCAGATGAGATGACTCAATTGAAGTCCATTAATTAAGATGGAGTTCCAGTAAACCAAGGACTTCATATGAAAAATTGTAATGCATTTTTATCAAATAGATTGAAATTCACATAGCATTCATTCACCAAGACTGATTGAAATCCAACAACATTACAAAGATGACTCAACGTTATATAGATCTTATCAATTATCTGATCAATTTCTATCATCGAACCTTCTCCCCACACAGTGTGTTCTCGATAATGATGTTCTGACCAGGACAATAATGAGGATATGAAGAAGTATAAATCTGTGATCAGCCACTAGTCCATTGGTCAAGTAGTTATGACCTGATGTTTGCACGTGTCCAGAATGAGCCAGATCAATATACTTCAAGGCCAATCTGACCATTGGCAACCAGGCTGACCATTAGTACCCAGGGGTCCGTTGCACAGAACAATTGTAGCTACAATTGATTGTAAGTCAAAATTTTGTAACCCGCTACAAGTGTAAGTCTATTGCATAAATCACAGTTATCGCTACAATTCTTGAGAATATGGTCAGCTAAAACTATTGTAGCGATAAAACTGGTTCATTCAACCAGACTTACATTTGTAGCAGTTTCCGAAAATTTGACTTACAATCAATTGTAGCTACATTTGGTCTGCGCAACGGCCCCAGGCTGACTATTAGCACCCAGTCTGACTATTAGCACCCAGGCTGACTATTAGCACTCAAGGTGATCACCTTGTCTTATCCAACCATGGTTCTCGATCTGTAGGTTGAGAGACTTGCAAAACTATTACATTAGTGCACTGCCCTGAACAAAGACTCACACATATGATTGGTATATAAGCCTAATCAATGCTAACATGGAACTGAGTATCTAGGCAATCAAACAGCTTAGACGCAGACACAGATAGGACTAAATCAGACATGGTGTGAATTCACTAACATGAGAATGTATCCAAAATAAGTGCTCAAAACTGGAAATAGCAGAGGATAAATTTATGAACTCAGCTTAACAATACATATTATTTTCCCTTGAAGAAATCCTATGTACAAGCATGTTTCACTACTGCACTGAAAGATATATTTGTAAAACTTAATAAAAATTATTTAATTTATTGAATACATATAAAAAAAAATACTTCTATTTCCAAGAAATGACAAGCATTTATTAAAACTAACAAGAAATGTTCTTTCAAACTGCATCAATATGAAAAAACAATTGTTCTGCTAACAAATTGATCTGGATCAGTGCTTGTAAATTTGCCATTTCAAAAAGGTTGTAGAATAATTATAGAAATAGCTTTATCTGAGACAATTCCACTTCACAAGTGTCAATACTGTTAGTGTTAGAGGCTGTGGGTAGGCCAGATTTAAATCAATAGTTTTATTTGTGATGCAGAATGTGGCAAATCTGCTCAAAAGACGCAATCTATCCAATGTTTCTGTAGGCTGCCAATGATTCCCGTCCAATTCTCTCCACAGCCAAATCCATTCTGTCCTATGTGGAGCAATAGCTTTAAGGCATTCCTATTCAAGCCTTCTATTAGGTTGGGAGACACAATGATGAAATTAGTCCCTGGAAAGCGTGGCTACAAACTTGGAATTCTGTCAGCTAAAACACCAGGATTTGGAAATTTGTAAACTTATATGTATATATTGGAGTGATTCTTAGACATATTTAAAACTTACATTTGAAGAAATTCAGACACATTTTAAACTTACATTTGAAGAAATTCACTTAATTTTTTTCTTAAGGTCATCACATGAAGAAAAAGAAAAATTATAGTATAATTTTGATATAAACATATATTATTCATCAGAATACAATTGTAAATAAGCTACCCAACATGAACTTCTCTCCGGTGTATTGACATATGCATTGATACTGTTCTGAATAAGACATATCCATTTATCTGTAGTGAAAAGTAAACACCACTGATATCAACTATGGCACTCCAAGGGGATTGTTGAAGAATACACTGTTGTGAGACTGGAACCATAAGCAAGACCTCAGTATCACCCCAGGTAACAATGAAACATCTTATTATTCATTTCCTTCAATCATGGTGAGATATTTACTCAGAAAACTTCAAATGACACAAGCACTAACCAATCCAATAATCAACCACCACCTATTAAAAAATTCATTTCCGTCAACAAAACCTTTTAAAGTCCTAATATCATAATGTACATAACCAAAAGGAACTTCCATCTCACAATAAACTGAAATATCCTGACATCAAGTATGAACCTTCACATTAGCAACCACAATCCACTTAACAATTCATATTCCATTAACAATACCTTTTAAGTCTAAATTACCATAACCAGAAGTAACCTCAATATCATAATCATCCAAAAACATCCTGAAGTATTGCTTTAAAGTATGAACGTCATAAAAGTCTTCCTAATGATACAGATCAATATTAGGCTTCCCAGGCCACAGGTAAATCATCACCTACTTGTATGGAATCAAGCACAGTTGGCTGGTCACAGAGGCACCATTGTTCCATGACAATGGTGCCCAGACTTCTCTGAATGCTGTATGGCGCATTCACCAATGACGACGTATATATCTCCTAGAAATGACACCAATATCATGGACTGGCATCTATCTACACACTGTGAAGAAACACACTCTTCTTCCTAGTCAGAAACTGTACTTCCAATCATGGTGGTAACTTGTTGCTCCACCCCAGTGCTGTGTCATCTTGGCCGAAGTCTTCATTCCTTCTTATGGTAGTTCATTAGTAGCATATCATAGTGCATGGTCTTCTAAAGAAAAGTCATATTTACTTGTAAATAAATGAAAGTCCGTTCTGTAACTTTCTTTTGTGAACTGAAGATTGTTGAACTTTTACTTTTAATGGATCAAGAAATTGATCAGATCAATATGCCACCCTGTTCATTATGCTCCTGCTCGATTCTTTCCTAATAACATTAGCGAGTTATATCCTGTCATTTCGTAATAGTTCACACTCACACATGATGAAAACAAACTGAATACTCCAGGCTGTGTGAGTGAAAGAAAGTACACTTCATTGAATTTTCCAAAGAAAGTCAGGATTATTTTGAAACTAAATTTTAATTTAATTCCCTTTAGTTGGCTGGATACTGGGTCTCCTTAATCCTGAAATCAATATTGGTAGCACCTAGGGTGACGGAACCCAACCAGAGCAACTGGGCACATGGAATTACCTCTGGGTACAAATATGTTCACTCCAAGTTTCAATATTCATCTTGTGTACATTGTCAAATACAGATAACTTTTCACCAAACTGTCACAATAATGTCATGAACACTGAAAATTATTCTTTGGTTTGAATTTTCTTTCAATGTTAAATAAATCCCCTGAGAACCAAGAACACTTTGCAAGTAAATAACAGAATTACAACAGAATTTGTTCAGGAATTAATGTTGCCGTGCCATCACAAGTTTCTGTCATGACAATGGCACCACACAAACCAACAACATTGGAATCCTATGTGTAACTGGAGCTCACATCCAAGAAGTGACTGTTCTTAGCTAATCCTCTAGCAATCAATGTTCCAGCTCACAATGCTTGGCCTTGTCTCACGCTCAGAGACTGCCATGTCCAGACATAGTTCCAGCAGGTCTTTAACCTTACAGAGATCGCGTTCCAAACTAAGGTTTACCATCTACATGGACCACCACCACGTCCTCAGCCGATTCAAAACACCCACAAAGCAATCGTGCATTGTTATTTGGCAGTACAGAGCTGCCCAGTCGATACGAAGCCATATCCCATTGAAGGAGTGGAGGTATATTGATTGGTCGGGGTGTAGTGGCATTTGGAAGACACAGAGTGACAGACCAATTTCTCCGCGATGCGACATCGGCCGTGATCCTGCTGATGTACAGGAGATGGTGGTAAATGATGTCCTGTTACTGTAAGACTGACTGCCTGCAGGTGAAGGCTGAGATTGTGGCCAGGGATCAGGAACCAGGTCAGATAGGATCTAATGATGACAGATAGCTGGACATGGAGTAGAACAGAGTCTAAGACAACACTGTCATGTCATACAGGGCCTGTAATGCGTTTTCATTACCATTGCCAATCATTGCCAGAAAGTAACTGACATATGATAATTAAACATCATAACATGTAAGAAACAGTACAGATGACTCAGCTTTATACATATTACAGATGGAAAAATGTACGTACATCATTATTGTGTGTTTTTCTTATTCAGGCATCGATTCAATTTCATATTTATTATTTTACACATTACTGAATTATTATCTCATGGGTTTTTTCAAGGTAATTAGAAAATATTTGATGATAAGGAACCGTTATTATATAACATGCAGGAAACTCAGGGCCTTGAAGATGTGTATGAAAACTGCAATAAACCATCTTAATATTTGCAAGGTTTCATCCACTAATGCATGAACATCACTTTGATGAGTTTTGAACTTGAAATCTTCAGGAAATTGTCAGAACCATAAAACAAACACAGGCACATTCTCACAGAAAACCATTAAACAAGAAATTTATTCCCAGGAACACAATCATCAGAAGACATTACTTAAAGATTTCAGATTCCATCTTGATGGATCCTACTGGACACTTTCCCTGACCTTCAGTTCATTAATCTTGGATGCTTTTAGACATTGATCATCTATTTGTGGACTACACCAGTATTGGAAAGCGACTCAGCTATGCATGGCCATCTGATGAGTCTCCAGACACCCTATGTAGACTTTCTCATCCAGGTACATATGCGTGAAGCACGGACATGTCTTGTAACCACTATTGATGACATCCTCTGGGAGCAGTCAGGAACAAACACAGACATGAGAAGCTACAAAAGTATAGCTATTGTATTCCAGTAAGCAGCTAATTGATGGTAGCAGATTTTAGATATGCTATACAGGATGAAATTCTACTACTTTTAGTACCAAGAAACATTTGATACAATTTTTTCTCGTTCTTTTAAAAGCTATTGAAGTAGGAAATTGATGGTTATGGTTCTTTGTAAAGGTGGATGTATG
Organism: Lepetodrilus schrolli; assembly: GCA_032361225.1. Taxonomy (NCBI): domain Eukaryota; kingdom Metazoa; phylum Mollusca; class Gastropoda; order Lepetellida; family Lepetodrilidae; genus Lepetodrilus; species Lepetodrilus schrolli. The sequence goes on from JAUTBT010069467.1 coordinate 28,517, forward strand.
ACCCTTATTGGGACATCTTTTTGGGGCATTGCAATGATTTGGTAACCAGAACAGTACCTAAGAGATTTACTATGGATGTGTAGGTCACATGATGCCTAGCTCACCTCCTCTTGGGAAATTGGTGGCTGACCACAGGAGCTCGTTGGAAGAATGAGATAAAGAGATATAATTACCTAGGTATCTCTGACCTGAATGTCAGAGTGATATTGATTTCTGATTAACCCCCAAGTGGTGACTCTTGTAGGTCACAGGATACCACAGATCAGCAGTTTAACACGACTCAGGTTGTAAGTACAAAAACGACAACCGATACTACCACAACCATCACATCAGATCATACTATCCTGAGCCTACGCGTATCAACTAGGTAGGAAATAGTACTAAATAGATTTCCAATAAGTACCAGTAATCATATCTCTGAAATGGTTTAACCTCCTTGCTGGCCAATCGAAGATACCCCGTAAAGCAATAATTGTGATTAATCCAGGAAGGTGTATGTTGAAGATGTAGGTTAAAACTTATTGCATAACATCTTTGCTCTAAAACCAATCAATACCAACATTCACATTTCTAATGTTCCATGCCATTTAAAGGGTTTAATGGTCTACAGACTGGTATTGAGTCAGTCCGCACCAAATTGAAGTTAGTCTTGAGCAATTCAATTAAATGCATTGACCGTTACACGATTGAGAATCTCTCCCAGGCTAACTTGGTAGGACATGGTGCCAGAGAAGTGCTGCTACAGGCCATGCACCAATAGAGCTTGCTCATATTTCCTTTTTAGATAGTAAAAAATATATAACCCAATAACAGATGCAGCACATTCTTTCAATTGCTTTTTGTTTTCTACTGGGAAATGAGGCAATCATTTTCTTTCTGTTTTGCAGGTTGTGCTACAGTCTACCAGACCAACTGTTCCAAGGTGTACAGAAGGATGTAGTTTGATGCCTTAGTGTTGCTATACATGTAGCTATGTGATTAATTCTTGGGCATAGATTCAATATATTAAACAACACAAACAAAAGTAAACATGTATTCATATGAAATATGACCTCAAAATGTATGTACACATACATAAATACAAATAGAGAGATCTCCAAACATATCTCTGATGAGTATCGTGTCTCCAATTGGGTGTAGGAAATCCAATATCAGTCCATAGCTTAGTGCTGATCATAGATACAAGCATGATTACTTGGCAACATCTAGCCACACATTGACAAGCAGTAAAAGATGACCTCTACGTGTTGTCAAATATTGAAGTATCTCATTAAATTCTCTATGAAGATTAATTTCATCATAAATTCTCCTAATATCCTGCAGGTTCATGGTGACACGTGAATATGAATTGAACTGAAATTAACTAAAGTTTTGAATTCAAACCAGCTTATTCCTAATAGAAACAAAGTGTAGACTGTCAGGTTGGCATACAAATTAAGAAATGCAATACTTTCAATAATCTGTGATAGCTGATCGTTGAACATCTTGGGGGGAATAGTTGAGATGATTTTAAGGATGCTTCAATATGCAATGGAATACATAGGAATGCTTCAATATGCAATGGAATACATAGGAATGCTTCAATATGCAAGGAATGCTTCAATATGCAATGGAATACATCAAAGTTGATAATAAAATTACTAATATATCCACGCCTGAGGATTAATAATAATAATAATCATAATAATAATAATAATAACCATAATAATTCTACTTAACATCCACTAACATCCATGCTCTGAAGCATGATCCAAGCACTACATTATTACTACTCTGGTCAATGTGTCCTCACTTTCATTCTCAACTCCCTGGGGAATATACAACCCATGCTGTCGGTTCAGGCTGGGTTAACACAAGTGGGTCCACATGTTTGTAGCACAGCTTGTACCACATGTACACTCTTTTACATATAATAATAGCTACAGTACAATTATGTAACATATACAAGGCTATGATTTGAATCCTTGGAATATTTATTCACTGAAATGAAAACATAGCACATGGCATACATATGATTCCATTAATAACTATTATATTGCAATATGCATTAAAGAGAAAAGTTGGATCTGAACATATGTACATCCCGTGTAAATCAAAGTTCATTTGTTGACATGGCAACAACAACAAAATATTACATAGGCTCTGTGGTTAGCCAGGATATTGGTTGTAGAGCCAGAAAATGGAATGTTAGCTGGTAGTAGTAGTCATAAAATCAGTCACATGGTACATTGCTCACCAGAATAAAAAATGAATATTGTTTGCACATGTACAGATAGCTGGCAAATTCTAAACATTTAGTCAGCGAGAAAAAGAACGCTTGGAAAATCAGCTGGAAAATCAAACAAGCCACACTGAAAAAATAATTGGTTGGATCGCTATCCCAACTCATAAAACAAGAACATAGTACAAGAGAACTCCTACACGGTTCCTTCCTACACACGTATATAGCATAGTTCCTTACCTTTAGATTGGTGCTGTTCTTTCACTGTAGAAGACTTGCTGGACTTTCCAGGAATCTTCGATGGCAGCTTAGTTTTCTTTCCCTTACTCCGGAACATTTTGGAATTCCCCAAGTTCTAATGGTTACACAGCACCTCCAATGCAGCACGTTCCTCTAATTATATCCTGTAGCATATCTAACCCATGGGCTCACGATAAAACATCACTCACGAGTCACCACATATAGCACAGAGACAAGGATCAGAACACACACAAGTAAACAGACTTCTCTAAGTCGACCGGTACTTCTATGTTATCCACATGGTTATTTCAGCGACAAATCTGGTGATAGTTAGTCTCCAATCCACACCCATTCCGGTCTCGACACTACACGACACTCCCAGACACTCCCTGCAGACCAGTTACAAGTGTTGACATTCTCAGACCAGCCAGAAAAAAGTTCACATTTTCATCTCAGCACCATTCCTTTCTGGGAATAATCCAACACAATCCGCAAAGTTTCATCGGCTTCCATAAACCACTTTGCATTCTGGCGCTACAAACTAAGCAGAAAGTAAATTAGATAAACCTGCCCCTGCACTGTGAATTATACGACTTACAGCCAGCATGCTATGTTTACCTTTGTATATTACAGTCTGATTAGTAAGACAGCAAAATAAACACTACAGAAGAAACTACCAACGTAAGATTAGTTTACATGTTTGTATATTTAGAATTGGTATGTTTGTTCAATTGCTAGAAAAGCTAAATATAGTGACATTTTATTCCCAAATATAGCTATACTTTTGCTAAAAGAAAACTAATTTATTAGTAAAGAACACACAATAAATATATTTAATTGGTTTAATGAAAAAATGTTAAATTAAAAAATATCATAAATATTTATTCCTATCACAATTTCATGTTCAATTTCCCAGTGGATATTGTGATAAATCTGGCATGGCACAGTGGCTAAAATACTGGTACATCCCATGCTATAAGCATTACAGGGGAGGTTTCTACACAATATTCACAACAATAATGAAGATCAGAGCTTGTCACACACCAGGTTGAATGCGTGAAGCATGTCCCCATATAATGCCCCTTGTCCAGCGATAGACCTCAATATACAACACTTAGCCTATTGATCTGTAATGTGTGAGGTGAATACTGATCCAGCCTATTTCAATAATAGACTCTCTATATACGTGTATGTACATTGCCAGAATTCACCAGTTGTTTTGCACATGGATATTGTGGTCTTCATCGTAGTCAATTACAAATACATGTACATTGTACCACTACAGACATGTTAATAGAAACTGAAACTCTGCAATTCATTTGGAGCTATGATTGGAATCAATATGTGTCTATTACAATGCATGCATGAGATTAACTTGTATGGTAATATGGGAATGCATAT
>JAUTBT010069468.1:0-13850 GCA_032361225.1 Lepetodrilus schrolli
ACTGACAAGACCAAGGATGATAACTGCATTGCCACTCTACAGACATCGCATCTTATCAATATTGCGTCAGAAAGGTACCTTTCGTGAATATTGATGCTGGGCTCCCGGGGCGGGATTTGAACCTGGAACCTTTGGCTCTGAAGTCCAACGTTCTACCACTGCGCTACGTTCTACCACTGCGCTACCAACCGCCCCTAATCCCCCAATTAACAAAATAGATACATAAATAATTTATGTTCCCCTCACGGCAGTCCGGCGCCCAATGTAATTTCCAAACCACTGGAGGAAGCAGGTGCCAGTGGCCAAGACGGAGCAGCTCAGCCAGATGTGATATCCGTGGATGAATCCAAACCTTCTACAAGCATACAGATACGGCTAGCAGACGGGACCAGGTCAGTGTCGCTTTATGAGAGAACCAGTCAGTGACAATGTCCTGAAACTGCTCAATTAAACCCTTTAAACTTTTTGACATTGGTAACAATGGTCATTTATGACAAGTAACAATGGTCATTCATGGCAAGTAACAATGGTCATTCATGACAAGTAACAATGTTCAATCATGACAAGTAACAATGGTCATTCATGACAAGTAACAATGTTCAATCATGACAAGTAACATTGGTCATTCATGACAAGTAACAATGGTCATTCACGACGTGATGTAGAAAGTGATTTTGACATGATTGTCTAAGGCCATTGGCAATTTTAAAGAAAACTATGCATAATTATAACTTGAATAAGGTAAGCTTTAGTTTACGTTAAACTTACATTTCATTAATCAATCTGTTTAGTCAGTTCTTTTACTATTATATAGACTACATGGGTGATAATGAGCTTCAAAGTTGTCAGCTGTAGCGCGATTATCAGAACAAAAATGGCAATTCCCCTAATACGAGATTTAGGGTCTAGGAATCTGTATTCTCGATACGGCGTGGTACACTTGGGCTTTCGATCAAACAGATTCCTACAATTTTATTTGAATGGTAATGAGGAATACCAAATTTTAGATATTTTGTGTAGACTCTAAAGTAGAAAAAAATGTAGTGAAAACATTCAAATATTGTCATCTTGTTTTACTGACTGCTATGTCAAAGGATTTTACCAATATAGTGCTTATATGGACATTTTCCTGCAATGATGTAAAGCATTAAAAACAATGACAACATTCCTATCATGCCTGGAAGGATGAAATTCTTGTAATTTTACTGGAATTTCAAAACAATTTTAACTTCTTTTAAAATTTAACATTTGACTGATAAAATTAGATTTTTAAGAACTTTCCATTAACAATGTTTACTTTTCGTTTCAGACTTGTTGCCAAATTCAACCACAGTCATCGGATCAGTGATATAAGGAAATACATTCTTTCGTATCCTTGATGATAATTAATTTATTAAATGAGTTGGCAAAACTTTTGCCAACGAGTTTAATAAATTCAGTAATATATGAAAACGATTGTGAGATTCTATTTATCACATAACTGTAGAAACTATTGTAATATTGATTTTCAGTCACAAACACAATATAGGTAAATGGTAGGTAAATGTCTTGGGAACTGGGCTAAAGCACGCGGACAAAATATAGTTCCAAATAAATGTGTAAATATTAATAAATGAGCATATTTAATTGAAGGAATATTTCAACTTTATATTCGACAAATGAAGTTCCAAGCAGAAGCTCTAAAAGAGGTCCAAAAAGACTTTGATATCGTGTATGAATACAATTATACAAATCTATTGTGTTATTGCACTAGTGAAAATATTTATATTTATAGCATAGGTTTATTGCACTCCCAAACTCCAATGTTATGTTATAAAACAAATTACACAACGAGAAATATGAAATATAGAATTACCGGTAAGAAAATTTATTATGAATTAAACCAGGCCCCGATTTCTCAAGTGAAAAAAACATTCGGAATGCAGCTTAATGAAAAACTCAGTTTGTAACTTGACTCTGATTAATATTATTCCTGAGATGCCGTTTTTAGTTAACAATTTCTTGCAAATTGCTGATAAGTTTTTGGGATTTAAGTTTATTTCAACACTGAGCATCACTACTGCAAGCTGACAAACTCTGATCATATGTGTGAAATAATATTAAAAATGCTCTAAACACTAATCTAAAAAGAAAATAGAAACAAATAATACACTGAAGAAATATACCCCCCAAAACAACTGAAAATGAAAGGAAACAACGGGGCTCTACATTAACTTTTTGAGGCACCTGTCCATATATCCTGTCAGATATGAAACTACTTGCCCTGTAGGTTAATGGCTTGTTTATCTGGGCTATTTCACTTGTCCGCCTGTGGATAATACCTGTCCCGGGCAGGCGGACAATCCTTCCTGTCGAGCCCTGAACAAACGGTTATATATACCCAATTCATATTTATGGATTTGATTGTTATATTAAATTTTTTAGCTAGCTACGTAAGTTTACTCTTCAAGCCCATGACGTCACTACAGATGACTCCATTCAAGCTTATCGCAGTTGCCGTTTCAAGGCTCCCCGCTAACTTGGGCGTGTATAGATGACGTAACAAACTTTTTACTGTTTCGAGGTGCCCATTTTAATCTTATGAATGGGGATTTTTCACCACCATCATTTGCGCTAGCAAGAAAGAGTTCCTCCGCATTATGAACTTTGGTGTCGAATGCGTTACAATGGAGATAAATATATGGCGTTTTGAAATTTGCAGGAATTATTGAAATTCGACATGGCAAATTTTCCATTTAAACCCTCTCCGCCATTGTCGAATATATATTGAAAATATGTATATTTATAGCATAGGTTTATTGCACTCCAAAACTCCAGTTTTGTGATAACCTTGAATACATTATTTTTAAATTGATGGGCTTTCCTTAATTTTCACTAGATTTCGTCCACAGTATGCTGCATCAAGCTTTGTGTTAATGACGACGTTTCCGAACAAGGAGCTTTCCGATGAGGCCCTGACAGTACAGGAAGCTAACCTCATGAATGCTGTGATTGTGCAGAGACAAAAGTGATTTGGAGAAATGCAGTGATTGGAGATATATGCATAAAAATAAAAATAAAACGCACTGATTTCATGGACCTATGGGACTTGTATGGTGTTGAAATGTGGCCACTTCCTGATATGTATATTGTGACATCTCAAGGACTATTTGAATGCTAGAAGCCCCATCTGACATGAAGGATTTTGTAACCGAGCGGTATAAATATGGGAATTTGACTATGTACGAATTAAACAGTGTTATTTTCAGCTAACATCTGCACTAAGTATCACTTTTCTTCTTATCAAGAAATACCAACATGTTCTGAGATTATTTGGAAGGTGAAAAGATATTGACAAACTTATATATTAACCCTTTTCATGCTGGAGCAGATTTTGATTAATCCTGTAGGCAGTAGGTGAATAGAATACAATTTTGAGGATTTAAGCCTTTCGCTGCATAGGACTGCGCCATCTTGTACGAAATGGCACAACTCTCCAACCAGTCCATTCTACAAAAGAATTAAATCTTTACCAACTAACGCTGCGAGCATGTCCTGATGCATGGAAGCACTTTTACGCTATATGAAGCTTATTATTATTAATATTAATATTATTATTATTATTAGCATTGGTAATGGCTAATGTTGGAGTAAAGGTATGTTATCTTAGAGTTACGCCATTTCGTACAGGAGTGCCCCGGAATGACAAAAATATTGAATAGGTGGATTTTTAGTCAATAGGGTGCCTAAGTAAGTCGGGTCTATTTTTCGAATTTCCCAGAATTTCCCAAGTTCCGGTGATAACCAAAAACGAGCACTAGGCCTTAGGTCGACTAGGAAATCTTAATACACCGTTATTACGGATCATGTGCTTAAATTTATGTTCGATTCAGAGATGTGTCGTGTTGTTCAGCATGTGTTCAGCTGTCCACGTGTGATAGATCGGGATACAACATAATATATGTACACAAAACAACAGCCATGCACATGTCAACGTGTAGGTTATCACCAGAATTTTTAAACAGGATGTCTAAAAATAGAATTTGACCAACTTAGGCACCCTATATTGACTTTGTTTATTGTATAGAATTTTCCAAACAACTGGTACCAGTATTACAAAGAATTCAACATCCACCTTGCATCTCTATGAGATGTCAAGACTTCCTATAAACAAATGTAACCCGAATGTTGTTTCTACACGGTCAATGTGTTTGGAGTATGTTGCTGAAAACTGTTAAAGTTATTTATCCAATGAAACATCTTGTCACAGTTCGTGTGGAAATAAAGTAGGTTTCATGCAGTTGATCAAGTTTGAGAATGTGACTTCTTTTGTTTTGATTCTTTACTGGGAAGTCGTTATATCAGCGACACCTCCATTGAATCTCTGAAGCCCATGACCATAAGCCATCTTGGAGTCTATTATTAGAATATGCATGTGCATGTCAAAACACATGAACAAAAGCTCTCTGAGGCACTGTAGCTTTAATAATGCGTATTTATGATCTATTTTGTGTTGCATGTTTGTTAAAACCACTGTCAAGTATTCTGGTGGTTGTGATAAGCATTTTAATAGCATTATACTATACTATTTTGTGCTTTCATTTTTGACAAACATGCGTATTCAAAACTCAGAGCTGGCTTATTGCTTATACTTTCCATACATCATAGTTCTACCACTGCGCTACCATCCGCCCCGGACGAGTTGTAGTTATCATCCTTGGTTCATCATTGTCAGTGACGGTTGATGCTTGGTTTATTGCAATGCTGTATGCTACAGGCTTCTGTATGCCTGAAAACTAATGCTGTGTGCACATGAGGGCTTTAAACCGTCTTCAAACTGTCTTAAAATGAATAAACGGTTCGCATGGATGTCACTTTAAACTGGTGACAAACCGTTTATAAAGCGACCTGAAACTTTACGAGGGGCGGAGCACTGTTACATTGAAATATATGCCGTGTGAACTGGCAACTTTTAATCAGCACGAATGAAGCCTCGTTTCCGTAGACCGTCCCACGTAGACCTATTTCAAACCGCCATCAGTGTGAATACAGCATAATAATCCAGGCTACTTTTACAACACTACACTACACATTTGCTGCACCATTTCTTTTCTCATACAAAACTATGCAAGGTCCAAACCTGTAGTAGAAATTAGCTTTACATAGTACTACATATTCTGACTTATCGTGGCCTAACTGAACATGCATATATTATTATACCGAGCACTGTGCAACAGTGGATGGCACGCTCTACAAATGCATATACAGTAAAACCCCCCGACATAATGCCCTTCATTACATCGCGTATTCGGTTGAAACCGCGCGGTCAACCGTGGACCCCATTCTTTTGTCTAAGGTATTGGGCTGGCCGACGTGAGTGGTAACAAAAAATGGGACGAGCCGTGACTGTTATGACAGTGATCTCCGCTGACGTGCGCTATGAACAACTGTAACACATGGCCGGGTAGTAATACTGCTTCATGATCTCTCCATATAACACTATATGCAATAACGCGGGGGGGTTACTTCGTGGACCCACAAACTAGCGGTATACCGATGGTTCACTGTTGTATTATTATTATTATTATTATTACTGTAGCATACGTAAGTAACACTTCGTAGCATAGTCTGAACACACGCCTACATCAACACTGATTTGCATGGTAAACAATGTTGCGAGAAAGAAAGAAAAAACAAGACAGTTCATGATAAGACATTTATTTATGGCTAGGTATTGTAATGGGGGTGAAAGGTTTGAGAAATGAACGAATGAGACCTATAAAGTGAGACATTTAACCCTCTCCCTGCTGGATAACACCCAGTCACTACTCTTTAAGGCATCTCCAGTTACCTCCAGCATGGAGAGGGTTAATATACATATTCCCTGCAACCAGTTACTACTCGCACCATGAAAATAAACATAACATCTTGTATATACACACACATCTTCATTGTATTGAAATGTTGACACCTTATCGGCTGCAACAAGACTCAGCTGAGAAGCTCTGACCGTCGTATCTGCGTGGTGCTTAGATTAACCCGTGGCCCTGTTTATGGCCAAAGATTAACCCACGCTGGTATGACGGTCAGAGCTCCTCAACCTATAACAAGACAGAAAGATTCTGACCTCATTATATTAACATAGATGTAACTGCAACAGTTATAAAATCTTTCATACGAAATATACTTCACAAAACAAAAAACAACAACCAAACAAAAGAAATCTGTAATTCACTTACAAGATGTTATCCTTATTGTACTACAATCATGTAATATTAGAGAGCTTATCATGTTGGTGAGCATTATAAATGCTATACATTTCGTAATAAAAAAACAAACTGGTCTAAGATACTATCTTTGGTTAGGCCACAGTTATTTGATTCCATGATTTACGGATCCTGCCGACCTGACTTTTTCCACTTTGGAAAATAAAAATAAATCGATCTCAGACTTTTGTCAGAGATATATTACTCAATTTAAACTTTCTAGAAATCATAGCCAGAGCTTGGATGATCATGTTATTAGCGAGAAAAATGAATTTTCAAAACTCTTAGAATAGTCAGTTTTTAATCTGATGTTAACGAGATATTTTGGCAAAGAATATTTTTGCTTAAAAGCAGTGATCAATCTTGTAGCATAGATACATCATGTGGCCTTATGTGGATATAGATATAGATATAGTATAGATATCACAAATAGTATCTTCACCATATATGCATATTGAACATTATTTGTTACAAATAGTTTTACAACTATTGTCCTCTCCCTAATAAGCAGAAATAACAAGCACAAAAATGTAATAAGATATCTAATATAGTAGGCACTCAAAAGAATAGCAAATCTTTGAACAATTTTTGGACCAACCACAGCCATGGATGTGTGCACCAATAGTTCAAAGAGTTCATAGGAGACAGCAGTTCGAAGTTCAAAGTTCAGTCATATAATAAGTGTACACATGGGCTGTGTTCAGGCTGCACTACATTCTACAACAGCAAATTGGTTTGCGCAAACATGCAGTCCATTTGCTGTCATGCTTTGAGATTTCCTACAAAATACTACATAGTACTAAAGTTGTGACCTTTAGGTTGGCTGAATTGCCATTGTAGTGCCAAGTAGCACATTGTAATGAAACGTAGTGCAGCCTGAATACGGCCCTAGTTCTAACTCAATCTCACAAGTAGCTCTGGAGAAGACCAAAGTTGAACACGTATGCTGACTAATGATGAATGAGCATAAGCTCTCCAGATCTTTGTGCCGAGTGAACCAATGAATTGATTGATTTATTGAATTGGTGCTTGATGTCGTAGTGGGAACATACGCGATGATGAACCAATGAAATCCTTGCCAGTAAATTATGCTCCCAGCTGTGCAACCAGTCAATATATTAAATATGAATTCCTATCAGACTCGTTGATGTGTTTAAATAGAATGGGGACTAGAAGGATCATTCATTACCTGAGAAGAAGAGATTGGGTATTGATCGCAATGAAAAGAAATGTTATAATTGGGTGTGAAGATTTATGGATTAAAATCTTGCAACATTGCTCAATCAATCTTCACACTCAATAATATAGTAAACATGCTGAGTTAGCAATAACTTAAATGTAACGACCATTCTCTCAAGCATAGATACATGTACATGACCCTAGAGTATTTAGGCAATATTGAAAATAATTACAGAAATAATTCTAATATTCTAACATTGGTTTTACGTTATAGCCTTGTTGAATATGAATTCTGTGATGTATGTGAAAATATGTCAAACTCAGCAAATTGCCATGTTTGTAACTTTTGTTTGACACAGATCTATCAATTTTTCCCCCCTAGAAACACCACTTTAATTTCAAGGTGAGATAACTACAGATTATGAAACATGCTAAATGAACTATTAAAAAAGCTCATTCAGTATATGGCAAGACTGAAAAGGGGGAAAAGAAATTCAAATTAATAATCACTAAAATTTGAACCAACAATAGCTGATTATGGAAACTAAATGTTCGTACAAATTTGCACCAAAGAGAATTGCAATAATAAAATTTATCCATAAAAAAGTATGGCAAGTCGAATAGCAAGTATAAAATGAATTGGGTGTTGAGAAAGTGTTATTTAGACTGATGTACTGATGTAGCAATATAACCTATAAAATAATAGTGGTTTTTATCTCCATTCCCAATTCAGAGTAAGTGTGGGGAGCCAGCAATGTCTCTAAAAAAAAATAAAATTGAAAAGCGCAAGAAAAAAATAGAGATGGCCTTAAATGAAGGGCCTATGGTTACAGAATATGTTTTTCTCTGGTTTAAATGTCATTATTTACAGGTGAAATGCATCAAGTAGTATATCGGTATAGCCACGACTATCTACTAGTAATTAATAAATACTCTTGCACTAAATTGCAACTATCGTTGTAATGAAAAACAAGTGTATAAACACTAGTAACATTTAATAAGACATTAAAAATAAGTAGCTACTATTTACAACGAATCGGAGGAACAGTCATTACAATCTAACACATTTGTTGATATCAATTATTATCTATAATATATATACTGTACTAATACCTATCTTAGATTACTAGAAGTGAATATGTTACAGCTAATGACCAATCATACATACACCAGCATTCCAATTCATTGTATTATTAATATGTCATAATTCCTTTGGATAATTCATAACTGAATTATTTATATGTATGAAAAAAAAGTAGTTTATTATTTACCTATTTGTTCCATTCAAATTTGATGTGTAAAATTCTATAAAATTTTAAAGGTTTTTGTTTGTTTTTAGTTTTCTAATTAAATTAATATACATGTATACTGCCTGTGTTCACAGAGGACTACTAGTATGTGTGAGAAGGAAATGTTATGTAAATGCAATCATATTTCTCATTGATAACTAAGTTAATTTACAGGACTTGTTAGATTTCTATCGACTTTCAAAAACACTACTGAAAGTAGATTACGATATAATATAGAAATAGAAATAGAACAATACACATTACTATTGTTCTATTTCTATACCGAAATAGGAACATTCTGTCTTTTGGAGTTTTACTTTTTGAGGATCATTGAACAGTATGGGTGAGCAAAATATTAAAAATTGAAGTACATGGTTACAAGGTATAAGATGGCATCAGCTGTAAATTCATTGCAGCCACAATCTCCTTTGAATATCGATGTACATAAAAGCCACAGAATATATTTATTTACATACAAATATATATTTGAAAACTAATAATGTATAATAAATTAGCAAAGGCTTACCATCTAATATACAACATTATTAACGACTAATGTCTTCCTAAAGCTGTGATTTGATATATTAATTATTAAGTATTAGGTCACCTCACAAACAAAAGTAAACGAAGCGATTCGAAATCTTACACCAAGGGTTAATTCAGTAACTGGTTTCCATTGAAAGCATATTTGGCATCATAGAAAAAACACACAATACCAATGACACTGTAGGTAGAATTGCAATCCTGACCAATGAAAGTGATGGAAATTTGGCAAATGCTTGTGAACATTGTTGCGTACAAGGCAAACGCTTTGTATTTTACTGGACAGGATGCATACCGAAAGCTTATTTTTGGTGCACAACAAAATGGTGGGCAATACAAGCTACACTGTAGAAATATGCTCGCCATTTTTGTTTTCAATAGGACATTTCTCACTTTATTTAGTGAGTACATGCGAGAGAGTGTTCATACAGTGCCTAGAGTAAATCGCAAGCGGCCATGTTGGAATTTTTTTTATCGATACCATGAACACATAATAGTAGTCATGTACACCGAGGTCCGAAGGTTATGAACATTTTTATAAAAAATCCTCATACGAAATTTGAGTTAGGCATGAAATTATACTAAAAAATGTTTCATAACTTTGGGGTTAGTTCCAGAAACATATGTCGAAATTTTTAGCCCCGATGATGATGCCGCTTCACAGCGAATGAAATCACAATAATTCTGTCCCAAGCAACCGAATAAATGATTAATTTTGTATTATTCAAACACTTTCTTACAACACGTCCATTCCTCATAAGATTGGTAAATGATAACATCATGGTTATTTCCAACTCAATGCTTTACAGTGTAATGAGGCTGGGATGGGGCAGACAGCTTGGTAAAATGAGCTGTAAGGTTTTGGTCTGGGGTAAACAAGGACAAAAGGATCGGATCCGCGCTAATAACACCTAAAGGTCAAGGTCAATGGTACGGTCAAGGTTACTCAGGGCCGAAGGACATCTGTCCCGGGCCCCCTTTCTTCAAGTATCGCCGGTAGCTTTTGTATCTAGCACTCTCAGCCAGCTTAGACTTCTGTTCATCCTCCTGTTTAGCCTTCCAAACCTGCAGAGATACATGTGACGTGATTACTTCAAATACTTTAATACTTGAACATAACTGAATATCAATCCAAATTATTATACATGAACATAATGGAAAAATACTTGAACAAATTCTGAACAATATTTGAAAAATTACTTAAGAATACAATATCAAATGATTTATTTTTCTTGAGTTTTGAGATGACCCTCCCTGAGAATGATCAAGAAAAGGCAAAAAAAATAATTAATATTTTAATTAACCACCAAGGCCATAGTTATTTGATTCATTGGTTTACTGATTTTTGTGTGTGATCATTTTGGCTCTGGTAGTCGGGTCAAATAGAAAGATAATAATAATTGGAAATTATGAATGGTCGGTTGACAAAAAAAATTATATATTTATTGATCAATATAATTGCCAATAAACGTTATAAACACCAGTACATATAAACAAAATTATTTGAATATACACTTAATTTCAAAGCACTGCTTGTCAATAGCAGTAATTATAATAAATTAAACTTTTGTTTAGCAAGCAATCAAATTGGTTTTGATTTTGTGTCAAGAATTGCCTGCCAGCCTTTGTTCATGTCTAATGATGGCTTATACAATTTGTTCCTTCATCATTTATTATCATAATTTTCTAAAGACGAGTACACTGTTGGTAGAATATAATAATAAAATATAAAAATTATTTTCTAAAGTGAAAAAGATTTTTTTGGTCGGCGGATCCGTAAACTAGGCAATCAAGTAACTATCGCCTAATCCAGTAATGACCCATGAAGCATTTTACCATGGTTACCTGACAATCTCCACATATTGTTCATCTAACTGTTCCTGAAATTATTATAACAGAAGTTATGATGTTGGTTGTTATTCTACTATGATGACTCACCTCAAAATTTTCTTTTATCCATAATTCCATATTCAAAAACTTGTCTTGTTCAGATTCCTCTAAAGACTGAGAAGAGAAAAAAGGGCATTTTTTTTACCAGAATATGAATCGCTGAATTTTTCATATAAAACAAACTGGCGATATCAATAACAATCACACATTTAATATAATAATGAATACTATCACAATTTAATTTTAAATGTATTAAAAAAAAATCATAATACTCACATCCCATTGTAGTTGTGAGAGATTCATGTACCGACGGATTTTGTAGCATTTCTCCTCAAATCCATATTCTTGCCGAAGAATTGTAAATTTCCAAACCCATCGAAACCACCAATAAATGTACAAGACGATGTAGTAGGGCAGGAAGACCAACTGAATCCAAAGAATATCCATGTAACTTGGTCGACTATACCCACCCCTGAAAATTTGAAAGAAAAAAATAAATATATTTATTAAATTTTATTCAAATAAGTGAAATATTTCTGATGTGACGAAAAACACTAATTCAATCAAATAAATAATTTTATATATAGAAGAATTAGTAAGTATAACATCTTGCTAAATGGACAGATATTAAAGATATAACATTTATTTGATAAAAAAAATATAAGACACAGTCATCATTGAAACAAAAAATACTGAAATTTCCATTTTCTTTTGTTGCTTTTACTGAAAATTATAGGGTCTTCAGATTTAGGGAACCATATAACAAAAATAAAAAAATAATAATAAAAGGCCTAATTTAGTAAATGCAATCTTGCTGGTATATTAAATTCAAAGGAAATGAAAATGAATATATATTTTTAGAAAACCCACATAGTTGCAGTAGGTGTTTTACGGTAATTTGAAATGTACAATAATGAACTCTTGAAACTACATAATTATTGGATATAAAATTCAAACAATTAACTGCAAAGTATTTCCCAGATCATTGTAAATGCCGGCTAGGATGAATCTATTTTCAATAAAAGAAAACTAGTAAAAAAAAATCCTTCCCTAATGAACAAAAATATATTACAATCTAACCTAATATCCATTTTATCCTCAATAATTTTTTTAATGATAGCTTCCTCTTCTTCACGCAGTTCATCCTGAAAAAAAAGAAGTAATAAAACTATTGTTAATATTGTTAACAGAAATAGGGAAATACAAGTATTTCCTGTAGCATATGGTATTTCAATTAGTAGCCTTATTGATCAGTGTTATAAGCTCAGACATGTGTCACATACATATATATAATAGCTAGCTTCAGATTGTCTATGCTATTATACATTGTAATAGAGACAAACTATGACAGTTAATTGAGCAATATTTTACAACACATGCATAATAAATACATTTAGAGTGACTGACAGCAATTTGATTGATGAACAAGACCCCAAATTACATAGATATATACTCAACAAAATTAAGTAAGGGCCAGAAGCCGTTTTGGATACTAGTACATAAATGCTAGTTTTATATAATTTCAATGAAGAATGGCACCAAGTTCCTCTAACGGAGTTCCAAAATTTGGCATAAAGCTTCCCCATCAAATATCTGCTGGCCCTTAATTTATTTTGTTGAGTATATAAATAAACCATCAAAGCAAAATAGTAACTTATCAACTGATCAAATGTAAAGAAACTAACCTATTTCAAAGACCATTACAGTGCTATATGTACACACCACTATAACATGATAAATACAATGCAACCAATGATTAACCTTCTCCCCACCGAAGGCAATCAGAGTTGCCAGGTACACATAAATGGGTGTGATACAAGATGCTCCTACTGGTCTTGGCCAGAGCGGTTACCCCTTTGGTAGGTCGGTTAAGTATTGGACTCTCAATCCAGCAACTCGGGTTAGAATCCCAGGATTGGCACGGTCCTGTTTCAATGGCGGCCGAAGAGAGACAGACTGATAGCAATGTATAGGGAAAAAGTCAATTGTTCTATTAAAATATTACATCCTGAAGTCAGGGAAGACAAACCAAAAAACAAATAACCAGTTTATAGTGTAGCTATGTCCTGTGACTTACTTTTGTCTTCCCTCTACGACTTTTCTTGTTCGTATCAAACAGTTTCTCTGCTCTAGCTATGTCCATAGCTTTGCTGCGGTACTTGGGCTCCTTGCAGATGTAGCTGATGGCTGAGTTGTAGTTGTTCCACGCTCCCCAGTACTATAAAGTAACAAACAGTCATTAACTTGTGTAAACATCACTAAGGGCCAGTCATCTAAAGTACTTGTGCTACAATTGTGCTACAGTCTGTTCAAGCCATACATTTAACATGAAACATGTACTGGGATTACTGGCCCCCGAGATATTGAAACATTTTTTTCTAGTATGATTTAATACTCAGCTCAAAGTTTTGATCATAACACTCCATATAAAATTTGAGCTTGAGCATGAAATCGTACTCAAAATGTTTTGCATTCTCGGGCTAAATATTACTTAAGCTTGTATGCTGCATCAATATTTTTACGTGGTAGTGGGAATCGCTCATTGACGCCGGGTTCCTGAGGTAATCAATCTTGGGAACATGGGCTCAGAAGTTTGACGATCTATCACTGTGCTATTTATTTATTTATTTTTGATTGGGGTTTTACGTCGCTTTCAAGATTCTTTCACTTATATCACGACTTGTCAGTTTAGGGCAGGAGGAAA
>JAUTBT010069479.1:0-13843 GCA_032361225.1 Lepetodrilus schrolli
GTGTTGCCCTAGTCATTGCTAATTACTTGGCTTTATCCTATTTTAATTGGTCTTTACAACTAGTTGCGTTCGTAATCACTGGTGAGCACGTTATAGTAGTACTTTTGTTCATTGCGTGAGTGAATATTTACCCCCCGATTTTTTTGTTGGCAAATGTGCGTAATTTAATTCCTGCGTATATGTCAATTTTAGCATTTGCGCGAAATTTGCGTCCGTGAAATATAAGTGTTTTACAGTAACATGTTTAATTCATAGTGGAACCAAAACCTTAAATCACATAATGCATGTGCACAATAGTTGATACTATTAGACTCCGACTGTAATGAGATTGAATGCCATATGAACTTTTCCTTTCAATGGATGCCCCACAACATTTGAATTTGATTTAGCAATGCTCGCACCTGTCTGCCGTCAGACGTAGCCAGTCTAATCCGCTTCCCCGTCAGCATTGTTGCCTCTGCTGAGGATGTTGCTGCTGCTGTTTCCGAGGAAGACAATGTAGCTGGCGGAGGGATCTTTTTCTCCGGAGTAGTCTGAAATCAATGGAGCAGGATGTTAATTTTGAAGAAAAAAAATTAGTCTGAAATCAATGGAGCAGTATGGGAATTTGGAAGAGAACAAATTTAGTCTGAAATCAATGGAGCAGGATGGTAATTTGGAACAAGAAAAACCTTTTTAGTCTGAAATCAATGGAGCAGTACAGTAATTTCGAAATGACTTTGCATCCTATCATGTTACCGTTGAAAAGTTATTATTATCATTGTTATTAGTGTAGTAGTGTCGTCGCGTATGGGTGAAATATTCCTGCTGCGACGTTCATTCAGTATAGTAGTATTAAAGGTAACTTTTGTGGATCTTGCTGCATGGGCCCTCCTATATTAAACAGCACAACTCCAATTTAAGGTAATAGTAACCATTGTGGACAATGGCCAAGGTTGGAGTTAAGGTTGTGTTAGAGTTGAAACTCACGACCTACCATTGTGCTCCCACCCACTGAGGAAACATCTAATCAGAGAGTCGCCATGTATGGGTGAAATATTCCCGCTGGCTGCGATGTAAAGGACGAATTCAATTCAATTCTAATCAGAAAACAAATTCTAACTATCAAATCTTTGTGCAAATGGATATTCTTTAATGTTTGTTGCCACGACCGTACCTTCTTTGGACTCTGATTTTGGCTGCTCGCCGACTTCTTGAATTGTTCCGAGGATTTTTTCTGCTGTTGTCTTGGGGCATTTGCCTCAATTTTCTGTTTTACCATCCTCTCCGTCTTGCTCATAGTCAGCTCTTCCTTGTGAATACTCTTGTGCTGGAATACATAAATATAATTTACAAAAATAACCTATTACATGTTTAATTGAATTAAAGGCATACAAGCACGGTTTGTTGACAAACATATTTTACCTGAAAGTATGTACATTTGATTTCTACACAAGTATATTGGGCAAAAAGCTACATTTTCCACACTGGTTTTCAATATTTATGTATTTTAAAATATTTATGTTTTTATTTTATTTCGAGATGTGCAGTTTGAAAAATCTCCGGGATCTAATGATATCTGATACCGGAAGATTTTTATTTCTTGACCAATAAAATCGCTAGAAAGATCATAAATGTTTTACAATGTATCACACACCTGCTGGCCCGTTATAATAATTTTGGTTGCCATGTCAGGTTCCCACACATCATCGCCTGGCAGATTCAAACTGGGATCAGCCTGGGCTGCCATCGCACATACTTCCTTCTTCCCTTCCGGTATGGCCGTCAATCTCAGCAGTTTGTCCACAACCTTCTGAACTAGACGTTCACTGCCGAACTCACCTAAAAACAAATTCTCAAAATAGGCTTGTGTAGCCGTGCCCCGAGATTACTAAACCTTTTGAGTACGATTTCATGCTCAAGCTCAAATTTTTATTTGTGAACATGAGCATGAAATTGCACGATTTTTTCCCCCCATAACCTCAAGGCCTGGTTGAAATGACATACCATGTGTTTGTTTATTAACAGTTAGGAAATGCTCAATCAATATCAAACCTAACAAAACCAAAAACCCATTTCAACATTTTAAACCTAACAGTCTGCACGTGGCTGTGACCTCTGACCTGGAAAATGCTTCTGTACGGTGTCCTGAGCTACTTTGTACACGTTGCTGTTTAGACTGGTGTCTGTCTCATACTGAAACCATGCCACTTCCTCTTTGATCTGCCGGTCATTCCACTCCAACTTCAGAGGTAGGCTGGAAGTCCAAGTAAAAAAAATGCTAAAGTGTGATTACAGCCTTATATTAGTTCTGAACACATGACATATCTCTAGCTACTTAAATATTCTCAGTAGGATGAATTCACGGCAATATGGTATTACAGCATTGTTGTGAAAGGTTGTTATTTCAAGTCACTCACAGAATCTTAAGTATATAAATGTTCTCAAGATGCTATCGAGTTTCCAAGAGTTTGAAATGTATAAGAATTGTTTCCAATTGCATTCAATTACGAATTGTAGACACTATTTTACTGTTTACATTTCACTGCTAGATTTATCTCGCTTCCACTGCTAGATTTATCTTGCTTCCACTACTAGAGTAATCTCCCCTCCACTGCTAGAGTCATCTCCTTTTCACTGTTAGTTATCTCCCTTTGACTCACATTTCAGGAAAGTTGTCATATTCCCTGCCATTCCAGAAGTGCTTGAACCCACAGGTACAGCGGGTAGAGTTAGAAGGGGTCAGTGTTCGATCCCCGTTCCGGTAGCGGATACTACCGTCCCCACAAACCTGTCGCACTCGGTCTCTGCACAAAATTTAAGCATTGAAAAAAAAACAATCATCATTTTGTTTTTCTATATATATTTACAATTCAAATTTGTTGAACATGATTCTCGATCGATATGATGGTTTATGGATAATGACATTTCGATAATGACAATGTATTAATGACAATGTGGTAATGACATTTGTGATGACATTACCATATATTGTGGGGTATAAGCCCATATTTTGGTATAAGCCCACCAAGCGTTTTCAAAAGATAAGCAAAGTGAACCTATTCTGTATTATAAGCCCACTACATTGTCTGCAAATGTATCCCCCTAATTTAAACTGAAATATGACAGTGTTTTTTCTACGTCTAATTTCTGGATAGCTAGCAGGAATCAGGAAGTTGAAATGGAACTGTCCATTTTTATCTCCACAAGTTGTGTGTGTCTGTTTTACATAGATCTATTTTTCAATTGCATTCATTTACTTTGTTTCATCTGTAGATACATCATTGTTATTGTAAAAATATTATCCATTATTGTATGAAGGCGGCCCCCTGGGACTATACCCCACGATATACGGTAATTTTATGATGACATTATGATGACATTATGATAATGACACTGCAATGATGATGTACCCTTGGCAAAAAGCACACTTGGTCAGCTTGCTGTTCTCAGCATCTAGTTCAAGTTGGTCTTTCTGCTTATTGTATGTACAAATAGCACCTGGAGAAGAAAATCACTCATCATATATTCCTCAACATAGAAAACAAAATGTTAAAAAATTATAGATATAGTTAATCAGTCTGGAATGGATATTTGGTAATTTCACATTCCCTGCAGTGCTAATTAGCATATAAGTGTGGTGTTCTTCTGTCTCATGACATAGAGTCAAACGACTTTCCACAGCTGTTATCTCGGTAAATAATTCATGGAATGAAAAATACAAAACACTACCATTTGTTATTTTGTACTACCTAGCCAAAATATAAATCAGAATATTTGCATCATTAAAAATATCTGTCTATAAAAAACAATCACCAAATACATTGAAAAATGCACACCAGAGTAGCCACTAATTGCCTCTCAAGCAGCTCTGCTCACGTGTGACCTAGCATGACAATTAAATGTGAAATTACTGAATATTGGTCCAAGGCTCGAGGTTATTAAACATTGGTGAGTATGATTTCATGCTCGGCTCAAATAATATATAGGGATTTGTGAAGAAAACTTTGAGTTGAGCTGGAATTCATACTCAAAAACTTTCTTAACTTTGGTTGCCCGGCCTCAGTTTCAAAAACTATTTATGATTTCATCAAAGTCAAAATGCTTTCAATGAATCATATAATATCAAGAACAGCCCCTGAGATTACAAAACCTTTTTGAGTACGATTTCATTGGGTAATATTTACTGCAAAGATGATATTTACTGCAGAGATGATTCCTGGCCGCCATGATGGAATTTGAACTACTGCATGCTTTCTCACCTGATTGTTCACAAATTCCTACATAAACCTTTAGCTTGAGCATGAAATAATACTGAAAAAGTATCGTGATCTTGGGGCCAGATGTTCTGTCTATGCATGGAATTGGGTAATGTTTCGATCATGAATTTATTGTGAATATAATTATTTTGCTCAGCATAAATGAAAGTGGCAAGATATTGCATGTAATATAAAAAAATAAAAAATCTTTCACTTATATCACAGCTTGTTTTTAATTAATTATTTCGCTCATGTCACACCAGTGCATCGACACAAACCTTCGATAGGAAATGAGTATCTCTTGTCTGTACGGAGCTCTCCATGGGACTGTACTGCCAGATTGTACAGACTACCTCCATTCTGGAACCATTCCACCGGAAGGTTGTATTCCGTGATGGCGTCGCACATCAGACAGCGGTAAAGACGACTCTCACGGATGGCCTTCTGTGTCGCCATGATGATAATGTCACTCTTGACCCCGACAATACCTGCGTGTATATACTTGGTCAGCTATTGAAATTCATTGTACCATGCTTATGCTATATTTCGAGGGGGCTTGGATGTATATATTATTAATATATGTCTTTGGATTTGTTGCCATGAAAACAATAAATCAAAGCTATCCATGTACAAGCTATTTTAATTGCATATTTTATGCAAATACTCGGCTTATCTAGAGCACTGTATAGACTATGCATGTGAACATATTTGCTGCGGAGAAAATATTTACTGCAGAGATATTAACTGTGGAGATGATACCTGGCCTCCATGATGGAATTTGAACTACTGCATGCTTTATCACCTGACTGTTTGTACACAAACTGGTGCATGTCGGCGACGACACTGGGATGTACGCCATACTTCTCCAGGAACACGTCCTCCATGGCATGAACCAGCTTCTGTATGTACCGGTCCTGAAACACACACCAGAGGCTTCCGTTTGCATTTATTCTATTTCTTTATTTTTCAAGATTCTTTCACTTATATCAAGGCTTGTCAGTTATGGGGATCCGTAGTGATGAATGTTGCAGTTAACCTGCAAGCACTGCCTGGTACTGACAGACCAAGGATGATATCTGCATTGCCACTCGATAGACAGCACATCCTATCAATATCGAGTCAGAAAGGTAACTTTTGCGAACATTGATGCCAGGCTCCCAGGACGGGATTTTAACCTGGTGCCTTTGGCTCCAAATTACAAACGTTCTACCAATTGTTACAAGTGCATTATGATTCCTTTAAATTTCAACAAAATATAGGATGAGACAGACTAGTATTTTGACCAAGAGATCCTTACTATGGTCATTGAAAAAAGTTTTACAAAGTAGATTGGATTTACAAATACACAATACCTGTAGGAACTTTTCACCACCAATATTACACAGTCCTTGGCTGTCAAAGGCGATGTATTTGTCGATGTGTGTATCAGGAATACCCCAGGCTCGTTGTATCATGTACCGTGGCAGCCGTGGCACAGGTTTGCCTGTAGGTAATGAATGTACATTGTCACATGACTGACCATCTCCCCCAGAGAAGGGTAGAACTCCGAGCTACACATGACTACGTTTACTACCCTTCCCATCATAGCCTACATTTATTCAGGTGGCAAATGGTACCCTAGAAGAATAGTGAGTTGTCTGCCCGTGTATAATCTTAAACCATTCAATGAAAACATGTTTTATTAACAGCTACTTTCTCGAGGTGATTCAGCTTGGCATGACATAATGTGTTGACAGCCCGTCAACTTGTTGTGGGTTATACCCTTACACCTGTGCAAGTTGGTTTCCCACTAGAAATCTATTAGAAAGATTTTGCCCACGCTTGGCAACTGAGCAAATTGTACAGGTGACAGTGCTTGATGTCATTGTTGTGACCGACAAGTAGGCGGAGCTAATACATCTTAGGACGCATCTGATTGAACTATCAGTGCCGACCGTAGCCCTTTGATCTTGCTGTGCCAGGAATTCATAGGCTTTGAAGACAAGGGCTCATACATGGCCTAAACCGAGCTAGATCACATGACCTAGGCAAGATGATGACTGACAGTCGTATTGATGCCTAGCTGGGAGATTGAAGCTTTTAAAAAAAACACATTTATTTAAAAAAATGTAATTGGGGCATAGAGCAGCTTTCAAGATACTGTTGCACTACAATCTACTCCGGGAGATTGAAGATAAATTATCTCATCTATCCCTATGACTGACTTATTGACAATTAATGCTATTCCTACTATCCTAGATTCTTATAAATGGCAGTAGGTATAAATAATGTAAAACGATCATTAATACACTGGTAATACCTTTAAATTGTAAGCAAACCATGCATTGTTAAATGTAATGTTTAAATGTAAATCAACCAGGACATATTCTATCATGTACCAAATGATTAGAACAAATCATTTTGTGTGTTTGTCAGAAATAATACTATGTCAACAATATACGCGGTAATACTGTCTGCTATATCAGCTAGACTGGATGCAGACATAAAACACCAACAACATATATATTTCACAGCAAGGGAGGTAAGTGGTCACAGCAAGGGAGGTAGCTTACCTCTGATGCCGACGAGTGGGATGAAGTGGTTTCGCCCACTGCTACTCCACGCGATACAAAGCGGTTTGTTGAGGACATTGTCCTTCCGACATTCCTCTGGCGGGACGAGAGCAGGCAGGAACACACCTGAAATATTTTTTACATTGTAAACAATAATGTCTCCATAACTATCTATCATTGTGCTTTCAATTTCAACAACTAAAAGAAATAAAATTTAGAATTGGTGTTTAGAGTCGCTTTCAAAATTCTTTCATTTATATCACGGCTTGTCAGTTTTGGGCATGAAACCTGCAACATCCAGAGTGTTAAATGTTGCTGTAAACCTGCAAGCTCCAGCTGGTACAGATGGACCAATGATGATAGCTGTATTGCCACGGTACAGAAAACGCATCCTATGATAACGTCAACAAGCAAATTGTACATGTCAGTGAGCATCTGCAAATGGATATTATACTAAAAGTACTTTGGTATTATTATTATTATTATTATTATTATTATTTATTATTATTATTATCATCATCATCATCACCATTACCAGTAGGCGAAATTATAGAAAATACAAAGACAATAGTTAGAGGTGTAATTTGCCTGGGAATCACATGGACAGTCCTTGCTCTGCATGGAGGACAACATACCATCTGCTCCATGTGGACTATAAATTGTCCCTGATTTATTATTATTTTTAAGGTCATCTTTGAAAAAAAAAAAAAGGTGAATCGTCTCGAATTTGTCTAGTCTGATTATGAAAAAATTACCATATTTTACCTTAAAATTAACAACAGTCAATATGTGTATACATGAATAAAACATGATAAAATACAATAAAAATATTCCATGAGAAAAATACTTTTTGGCGATTTAATTTATTTTATTTGGGTTTAGAGCTGCTTTCAAGATTCTTTCACTTATATCACGGCCTGTCAGTTTCAGGGAAGGAGGAAACCCGCAACATCTGTAGCAATGACAAACCATGGATGGTGTCTGCATTGTTCTATTTTTGGCATTTAATTTATCACATGGTTCATAATAACCATATAAAAAGCTGTATATTCGATATAAACCTGAGTAGTCTCCCGAACTCTGCATTCCTCCGAGTGAATCGAGCAAGATGATTGGTCGCTTCAGGACATTGGCCAATCCAAATATGTGGATGTTACGCATGCCCAGCGGTTCGCAGTCCGGTGGCACGAATCCAGGATCGCACTCGCTAATAATATCTGTCCATTCGTCACGGTCGATGAAATCCACGAACAGCTTTTTGTATTTGTCGATGTGAGTCTGGAAATGAAGCTGCAGATTCACCATGAGCGGGTGCCAGAAGAGCTCCCTACCAACCAGAGCTCTTGACACAGCATGCACCAAACAATGCCCATCGCCGTCTGCGTGAATAGGTATCAGGAGATTCTGGTTGTCATTGACGTCCTTGACGATGTTCAATGTGTCGGCTAAGTACAGTTTACTACCAGATCTGTCCAGACCGTAACCCACGACCGACAGGTGTTCAGGGTCGATCAGGAACGCGCGTTCGCCAAGAACTGCGCAGTCGAAATTGCTAGGCAGCTCTTTAGCCTTGCCAGTCTGCTTGTCCATTCCATATTTGGTAAGAATTGGCGAAAGGAGCTTGCAAACGTAGTTGGACAGTCCGAGAACTTTAATGTTTTCGGGTCCTTTCTGCGGCTTCACGTTTCCCAGGAGAACATTTTTCAGGAGATTATGCAAGGCGATGTTGGCGTTTGTGACTTCCTCGACGTCTTGAAGCGAGGCTCGGTCGTGTCTCTGACCGCAGCTTGTACACTCAATACTTTTGTCGAAGGCAGGGAAATACAATTTGGCTTGACATCCTTCATCAGGACAAGTTCCAGTCAACACCTTGTACTGGTCTGGATTTTTGGCTTTGGTGCGCGACATTGTGCTTCTGTCTTGATCTCAACACATCTGGAACACAAATATATTGGAGATTGAAATGAATCAGTGTACAGATTATTATAATTTTTTAATATTATTTTTTAAATTGGGGTTTAAAGTCGCTTTCAAGATTTTTTCACTTATATCACGACTTGTCAGTTTAGGGCAGGAGGAAACCCGCAACATCCGTAGCGCTGAATGTTGCAGTAAACCTGCGAGCATCGGCTGGTACTGACAAGACCAAGGATGATAACTGCATTGCCACTCTAGGAATATATTAAAAGATAAATTCAAATTTGCTTTGTGGCGTGTTACCTTGAATGATCATAGATTCCTCTGACCTTCCCTGCTGACCATAAGAGACTTTTATATGGGTATGGGTGTGGTTAGAGGAGAAGGCTCGAGAGCAACAAATATTGTAATGTGGTACGAAAAAATACCCAAAACATTCAAATGCACTTTTTAATCACCTCACATTACCAAATAGTAATATATTCTTGGATGATTTATTAGTTCAAAAACATGCATCATCCTAACAGATCGAATCCATCCATGTATTCGGCTCAAGAATTCCTTAATGCTATGGGTATTTTTGTGTCCGCACCCAGCAGGCGATGGAGTAGTTCATCTAGCTAAACGTTGTGTTGGCCCCTTTTACTATCGGACATTTTGATTCTGGTCATACCACATGTTATGTCCAGAATCGAATGTCCGATAGTAAAAGGGGCCAACATGACGTAGAGCTAGCTGAATTAGGTACAGAGAAAAGATAATTTTACGATATTAGTTACTTTCTAGCCTTCTCCTCTGACCATATCCATAAAAAAAAAGTCTCTTATGGTCAGCAGGGATGGTAGAGGAATCGTGAGCTACCGAAGATTGATCTAAATGATAAAAAGTAGCTTAGTATTATACTGTCCGGTTACCAGTTTTCGAACGATAGCTATTTTGGATAATTTGTGTTTTATGGATTTCTTGCGTTATAGTCCGTTATACGAGATGTTCTGTAATCAATAATACAAACTTGCCAGGGCTGCATTCAGGCTGCAATACATTTCTCTACACTACACTACGCTACTTTTCTACAAAGTAGTGGCTGGTTGAACGATTTCGTAGGAAAATAGCAGAAAATCGGTTTGTCCATGCGTGCAATCCATTCCCTTCATGCTTTGGGTTTTCCTACTATTTCCTATAAAACACTATGGGCTCAAAAACCAAAGTAAAAAGTAGTGCTTTGTAGTACTACCATCCCATGTGTTGACTGAACGGCTACTGTAGCGCAATGTAGTACTTTGTAGAGATATGTATTGCAGCCTGAACACTGCCCAGGTAGATCATTCGCAAACAATTTCTAGAAACATTGGTGAAACTACAACCGAAATTTCTGATATTTTCAAACAAATGGGGTTAATGCTAGAAGTAGAAAATGCAGCATCATTGTAAATCACGAATAACACATAAACAGAATGCCCTGTACTTACAGAACAAAGTCATCTGCTTTCATAAATAATTGGTGGCACTCATGATAAAACCCAGTTCTACCAAACCGGGGAAACCGAACCACCAGAATTATTGAATACAGGTGACAGTGATTCCGGTACAGGAAATTAGGTATGCAGTCAAACTTTGGCCACTTCTCATCTAGTGTGTTTTAATTTTTATCAGTGTTTTTTCTTGGGTTAAATGCGTAATTATAAGGTAGGAACTACAGATTTTAGATTTCGGTTTGCCTATTTCGCGAAATGAATCGATCTACGCTTACTTTATCAAAAACCGTAATCGGAGGATAGTAAAAGGTTAGCAGGAATTTCGTGATAGACATGTAACTGTATAACAATGGCATGATTTTGCTAAACATGAATATAATAAATGCATATGCAGAAAAGTGATGCATAGCAAAACATCCTCACATATTTAGGTTGTACAACATCTTAGAAATAATTTCTCGCATTTGTGCACAGGTAGTCCAGAAAATTCTTCTACGTTTTGTGTAGGAAAACCATCAGATGTGACATTTACAGTATAATATAAATAAACGAACACTGAAATACAAACGTTTTATTATGACGTTTCCCTTCTAATCAACAATCAAAACACCTGCTTTCGATTTCTCATTCACTTTATCATGAAATTGTTCATGTTTCCTCCCAGCTGTGTTTACATCCTACAATTTGTCTCGTTTGATGTGATTGGTTAAAATTCAACCCCGTTGAATCTGGCTATAATTTATTATTATAAACAAGATATTGTGCTTATTGTTAACACATTGCAGCTTATATTTAAATGCTTTATGTAATGGCGAATTTTGATAATTGATTGATTGTAAAAACATTTTTTTCCAGATTAACTGCAGACTGCGTTCATCCAATCACATTAGACATTACAAACAGCTGTCAGGCATGGAAACAAAAATGGCGACCGACGATAAAGCTGTCAAGGGAATTTTGAAACACACTTCTAGTCTTGACAAACATGACAACCCGGCTACGTATGTGCATGAAGGGTAAGCTAACAGTTAGTTCATTCATTGAACTGTTGAAACTGAACTGCATGATTGCCACGATCAGTGCACAAATGTAAAATTGAATTAATTATGTGCCTTATCATGCTTATGTGAAGGTCGAATTTAGCTTGTCATAACGATTGGTATTCCTAAATCAGCTGTAGATCAACTGTAGATCTATCAGTTTTAGCTATCATTATGAGAAATTGGCTCATGATGAACAGATGAAACTCATGAGACAAATTTCGTAATGCATTATGCAGTTGGCAATCAAAGCACTTTCATACCAAGCAACGCGTCTATTTATATGCAGCAGATATGAAAGGGGCTCATTTTTCGTGTAGGCAAATACTCAAATTAATATATTAAAAATAGTATAATTCATACCTTTGTAAATGACATTAAATTATCCAGTTATTAAAATGCTATGTATCCATTGATAATGTATAGGCCATGCTTATGGCCTGATAGTATCACTACGCACTTGCATCTCATAGGAATCCTATTTCTTGTATATGATGGGGCATTCGCTTGTTAATCCTAATGTAATAAAAACTTAAGTCTAAAAGAACTAGTCGACAATTAGTTGAGATAGCCGACAGTCGACTGTTACGACAGGTAGTCGGGCTAATTTCTGTATACCATTGATTAGCTGTTGACAGATTGAGTTCATTATGTAATTAACATTGAGTAAGTAACAGTACCCATTTTAACAGCAACATCAGACCGTAGCTACATGCTCAAAATGAAAGTCCAATGTGCGAGTTAAGCGCATGCGTGGTATACCACAATGAATAGGTTGACACATACTTCCGCTGGTTTTAGGCAGAATTTATAAAAAAACCTTGGCTGAACTTACAACTCGATTAGATTTTGATGTAAAATCACATAATATTTACCTCACTGCATTTTAAATGTCAAAATTCAGTGCTTTATATTCTATCGTGTTGAAGAGGTGACAGCATACATGGGTTAGTCATCAACGTTGTACTTTTGGTTTGTTGAACATCGTGAGCATTTTGATTTTGACGCAGGACAATGCTAGTTTTCCAATGTCACGTAGATATATGTCATTTAAAACTGAAATTTGGGAGAGGGTGGCTTGATTATAATCAAGGAAAATAAATAAGATGATTAGGCCTATGCACATTATTTGTTTTATGGATTAAAATATGTACGATGTTGAAAACAATTGTAGAGTATGAAAAACTTCTTAGTTCTAATAAGTGGGAATGCAGCGCTACGGATGTTGCGGGTTTCCTCTTGCCCTAAACTGACAAGCTGTGATATAAGTGAAAGAATCTTGAAAGCGACTCTAAACCCCAATTAAAAAAAAATAGAAATCCATGTAAAGAACACCAAAAGAAACATCAATGCTATTTTAATGTTCTATTCTACTTCTAAACTAGATCAGTAGCCAGGTTACCAGTACCGTAGCCAGATTGACTGCAACATAAACAAAATGAGACTAAGCAATATGCCGATAAATTCTCCTATCTAACATATATATTCGCTACAGATTCAGAAACATCATTGTGCAACTAAATGTATCGTAATTATATGTCTGCTACCAGTAATAGTTTGCAAATTACCGTTTTATAGGCCAATGGTGGCTTCACATGTTTACAAACTTTTCTTGCTATGTCTTTTCCATAAATTAGAGTTCTCGTTCTTGGATACTACTTTCTATAATACTCTGGACATAACAACAATCGTCGCAAATACGTTTGAGGAAACTAGTCGACTACTAATCAACTATAACTAAACGACTAGTCGACTAGGAAAATCTTGTAGTCATTTTAGCCCTATAAAAACTTATGATTATTTTACTATTAATTTTAATAATGAATTGCATTTGGAATTGGTTTCTGATAAACTATCACTGAGATAGCACATTGATCATAAACTGTTCTCACAGGAAACGCACTGGCATGAAGTGGGATGAGATGAACATCCTCGCTACCCACCACCCCCCAGACAAAGAGTATGGCCACATGAAGATTGACGAGCCCCCCACCCCCTACAGTAAATACTCCGACCCAGAGGATGACGATTGTGAGACTGAGAGGAGGGGCAGCATCGGAAAGTTGGACAAGTTGGATCCTATGGACCTCGCTGCCAAGTAAGTGGAGAAGTTGTCTCCTTTAAAGGCATACAATCACGTTGGCATATTTCATGGGCAAACATATTTTACCTGAAAGTAGAGGTGTAGGTCGAACTATCGATAGATCACGATTGTTTGTGGTCCGATAGCAATGCATCGATAGTGACTTGCACTATCGATTATTTCCATTGATAGTACCCTAAACTATCAATAGTTGTGATAGTGTACTATTTTTAA
Source organism: Lepetodrilus schrolli (assembly GCA_032361225.1). Classification (NCBI taxonomy): domain Eukaryota; kingdom Metazoa; phylum Mollusca; class Gastropoda; order Lepetellida; family Lepetodrilidae; genus Lepetodrilus; species Lepetodrilus schrolli. Next base: position 13,540 of record JAUTBT010069479.1, read on the forward strand.
ACACTAAGACCAGAATAGTTGAAAATCCTTGAGTATTATTTAAAAAGGTTTGATTTTTCGATTTTGTGATTAAATCAAATGATAACAACACACTATTGTCTTACATTTGATTTATTTCAGTCACTATCATTACAAAAATACTAGTTATTTGTACATTATCCACTGATTACAGACGTGTAACATAATTATTGTTTAAAAAAACAAACTCGCAATAATATCCCAATGGTGTTTTACTCCTCGCCAGACCTCAAACATCTCTTCACCCAGGTTCCTGGGCACCTCATCCTATCGTTTTTAAAAGAAA
>JAUTBT010069490.1:0-13843 GCA_032361225.1 Lepetodrilus schrolli
TGTGTGTGTGTGTGTGTGTGTGTGTGTGTGTGTGTGTGTGTGTGTGTGTTTTAAATTGGGGTTTAGAGCCGCTTTCAGTTTAGGGTAGGAAGAAACCCGCAACATTCGTCGCGCTGAATGTTGCAATAAACCTGTGAGCACCGGCTGGTACTGACAGACCAATGATGATATCTACAGACAGCGTATCGTATCAATATGGCGTCAGAAGAATCTGTTGTTGACTCTATTTCCGTTAACAATATTAATATTATTTCTCAGTGATACAGAAAGCATCTTAAATCTCGCTCAAAGCACACCATTCCTTGTGGATGTTTGAAGCTAGTAAAGCTAGACTCCAGAAAGAGGTGTCAGACTTCCAGAACTTGATATTCCACAGAAAGTAACAACGAAGGTGGGCCTTTTTGTTGTTGTTGAAAAATATGTGTTTATTACTAAAAAATAAGTATATGTTTGTGAATATTTATATATGACATACAATCGTGTCTGTTTATATACTAGGCAAAAAGAAGCTGTTGAGGAAACGTAATATATATCACACATGGGAACAATAATTCAAAAACGTAATATATATCACACATGGGAACAATAATTCAAAAACATTGTCAGCAGACTACACACTACCAGAGGTGCAAAATAGTATAAGTACGTACTAGTACATATAGTAGTTAGTACATAACAACCTCAGTGTGGGATTAGACATACTTGTATATAAATGGCAGAATATGTCTCGATTGTATTGAAAATTAAAATGACTCAAATCAGGTACACATTATAAAAAAATAAAAGATTAAGTAAACATGAAAATAATATTTAATTTTCTCACTTTTGCATACATCTCTCTCCCCTCCCCCTTTCTGTTCTGTGTATCCCTTACACCTTCTTTTGCCCCCCCCTCTCTCTCTCTCTCATTCTCTCTGTGTTTTCATTCATCTCTCAATCAACTTTCTCCTCTCCTCTCTCTGGATTATATAATTCTTCCATCTAGAACTATGTTCTTCAGATGTTAAAATCGCCATGCAAAGGCATAAACAATTTAAAAAACGTGATCTTGAAATATCCTTGATTACATTATACATGCAGTTTCTATTCCCACAACATTCTCAAAGTTGCTAAAATCCATGCTGGCAATAACATTGCATATAGTTTATAACTTCATAGCTTTCATTTGATTTCAAGCCAAAATTATTAGGCTGCCATTTTTGTCATTTTGTGGCATCTTGTAAAATTCAATCAATATCTGATCCACAGCAACAAGAATGAGCCATATGAACACACTGTTTACCATTAACTAGAAGACAATCCATCCAGGAATTACTTATAAATTACAATACTAAGATTTCGAACATGCATCCACGGAAAACACATACACATAAAGTACACTGTTCACAACACTTCAAAATCGGTATATCACATTAGTCTTTAAAAACCAACAAAAATGAGTATTTATCTAAATCTGAATATATGCTTGTTAATTGAGATTGTTGATATCATTAGATGATGTTACCATTCATGTCACAGCCCACATCCACAGAAAGTTAGATATGGGTGATCTTCACAAACACACAATCTGTGTATAAATGCAAGAGTTAGATCTGGGTAACCTACACAAACACACAATCTGTGTATATATGCAAAAGTTAGATCTGGACAATCTTCACAAACACACAATCTGTGTCTAAATGCCCGAGTTAGATCTGGGTAACCTTCACAAACACACAATCTGTGTTTAAATGCAAACACTTGTTGAGCAGGATCTTGTGTTGTCTGAGGATGATCTTCATAACCAAGACATTGTCCATCTCCTCTGTGCTGTCAACAGGAAAATGTCAGAACCTGGTGTCTAGGTTAACAAGGCTTGGTCCAGGGTATCGTTTCTCGGAACTCTGGTATCTACTATAAGACCACAAGCACTCTTGTAGCGATCTCTTCTACATGGGGATCATGCACTTACAAGAGTGCTATGGTCTCATAGTGGATATGAGAGGTTAGAGAAACAATACCCTGGTCTTTGCACTGTAGACCGGCAGAGATCAGAATCTGATGTGTTCTAGGCCAATTTCAAGGCTTTCCAGTCAATACTGTAGCGAAACCAATCCGGATCTGGTGTGATCCAGGTTAACTTCATGGCTTTGTCCAAGTCCTATGCTCTATAGACAGAGATAGTAATAGTACTTTTTAAATACATCCATAAACAAAGTGTCTGATGTGTTCTAGGCTGATTTCAAGGCTTCCCAGTCAATACTGCAAAGAAATAGATTCGGATCTGGTGTGATCTAGGCCTTCAAAGCTTTGTCCAAGTCCTCTGCACTGTTCACAGGCAGGGAACAAGTGTAGTTCTCACACACGTAGGCTGTTGCCTTGCCGTCCACCTTCTCCAGGTACTTCAGCATGTCCAGCTTGCTGTACAAGTAGCCGTCTGGACGTCCGTCTGCTAGGATGACCACCTTGTTGGGCAGGTAGTGCTTGTGGACCACCTCCAGCAAGGAATCAGTGTCCTTGGCACCTCTGCCACCAACAATAATGATCTGGAAGGAAGACAAGGCATACTTTCATGCATCCTCTACCAACAGCTCGTGGAATTTCAGTAAGGATAAAAATGAATGGATCACCCTATAAGGCAGAGGATGCTTTTCATGAAGCTCTTTAGTCCTTGTGAAAGATGTTGGAGGCAGTTTTGATTTCTTATGGATTATTATTTTTATGCTTCGGGGCAATTTCCCTAAAATTGTAAGTTAGGTGTCTGGTTAAGTGTCTGGCTCAGGGCGCCAAACGTGAATTCTCAAAAATAAACCAGAACAGGACACCTAACCTTTTTTGCAGTGGATCATGATGGTAGTCGTCCATTTGAAACTTTGATCAGTACAGAGATGGAACTGTGGCCATGTTCTCAATAGAGGGCGAATTTTCCCCCGGAACAGGACCTCTATTCACCAGACACATACCCAATTCTTGGCAATCTGATTGGCTCATGTGACCCAAAATATGAATAAAATATTTCCTTAACCCCTAGTGCTAACCATAACCATGTGAGCCAATAAGATTGCTGTGAACTGGGTCTGGGTCCAGGGAATAGACCCCCACTGGAGAGACCTATTGAATTTGTGAGTTATGACTACATACAGGTGTGATGCATCTCACTTTTCTTTTTGGTATATCAAGGCTTGTCAGTTTAGGGCAGGAGGAAAGCTGAAACATTTGTAGCACTGAATGTTGCAGTAAACCTGCGAGCATCAGCTGATACTGACAAGACCAAGGATGATAACTGCACTGCCACTCTACAGATAGCGCATCCTATCAATAACGCGTCAGAAAGGTAACTTTCGCGAACATTGATGCCAGGCCCTCGGAGTGGGATTTGAACCTGGAACCTTTGGCTTCGAAGTCCAATGTTCTACCACTGCGCTACAACCGACCCTGCATCTGACCTACCTGCCTAAATAAAATGAGTCAAGAAATCAGAATGAGGTCATCAATGCCCTGAGGCAAAGGAGGATCTAATATGGTAAATACTAGATGGGTCTTAAATACCTTAACCATCCCTATTGATTGCGATCAGGAAACCTTCTATGAAGCAATGATTAGGCTTCATTCAATTGAGAAAGGGTTAAGGAAGACTTTATGATAATGACAAAATGTTAATTTGCTGAATCGGAGATGTTGCCAGCAATAGAGACCGACATAAGCCATCATCACGTATACCGATAGGTCAAGTATCAATAACAAAGCTGTAGGATTATTTGTTTCTGACAACAATTACGAGTCCACACTAGAATGCTAGGATATTAATTTTATAGAATGTTTACATTTGCAATTTACAATATGTAACGTTGGCCAGATGTAATATATTTGGTATACTTAATATTAATATTAAATTCGCACAATAATACAAAGGCATTGAGTGTGAGAAATTAAGGCACTGGTATATCATTAATGATATGTACTCATATACAAGAGAAAGTAGCAGAGAAAGTTAACATCAGATTTCAACCAGAGAACTTGTGTTACTAAATTCGGTTTCATGCACTATTGGATAATCTTGGGAGCATTTCAGAAGAAATTATATCAATGTTAACTAACAATACATTAAATGGATACCTTTACACATGAATTAATTATTTCTGCACTGATAAACACCAATTTATTCAGTAATTATTTCATATTACTATTAATTCACAGGTAATTGATCTAATCTGACATAAGATGCAATGATATGAGGAATATTATTCTTGTGCATAAAACTTATCACTAAAAGAATGCCAAAAGGAAATATATACTTAAAAAATAATTTTAAAAGATGAAGAAAAAAACACAAGCAAGAGAAATATTATAGTTTCCTCTATTAATGGTTAAACCCTTTCTACATTTCGAAGAAACAATTCAACCAGATAATTGAAGCCCTTGGTAAACAACTGGGAACATGCTTCTGAATTAATGAAGGAAATATACTGATAATATCTCCAATAGGCTTTGTATATCTCATGGAGAATACACTGTACTCGATATAGGTTTCTACTAGCATAGGAAACTGGATCCAGAGAGATATATGGCCGATTTGTTGACAAACCAATCATACAATAATACCAGTAAAATGTCAGCTACCTGTCACCATCCTTAGAAATACTTCTATGATTGAATACCAACTCTAAGTGATTGAATAATTAATTAATAACTTTTTATGACATAGAGGACCAAGAAGGAGGAATGTTTTTCTAACATCCACAAAATACGACAGTCTTTGTCGACACACAAGTGTCCCCTTGTGTGTCCCCTTGTGTGTTGAACTACTACAAGCTACTATCAAGACATAGATGGTGCATTAGGTGTGATGGCAAATGTTTGCTAAAGCAATTTGTGTGCTAATGAACATCTACAAGTGAGAAGGGCTATTATTGAGTGGTACTTACTCTCAGAGTATTTACTGGCTGTGTATTGATTACTGATAAGGTCACCAAGGTGTACTGGTGGATGAAATCAACTGACAATGAATAACTGTCTGAAATTTTGGTTGCTCAAGCTGGTAGACTGGGCTCCAGCTTTAGTGACAAACTAAGAGCTGAGGACATGCAATGAGGAACCAGTTTGTCAAAAGCTGGATGGACATTAACAGCCAGCAAGGGCATGCCACATCAGACCTGCAGTCAGTGAATATAGTGATCATTCTGTAATGTTCTGTGGTACTCACAAATGTTTGTGACTATTGGTGAGTGGAGGACAAAAATGGCTGACATGTTATTACTACTAATGATGATGATGATCATTCTGTACTACTCACAAATGTTTGTGGCTATTTTTGAGTGGAGGACAAAAATGGCTGACATACTGCTGCTGCTGCTGCTGCTGCTACTGCTACTGCTACTGCTACTACTACTACTACTACTACTACTACTACTACTACTAGTACTAGTACTAGTACTAGTACTACTACTAGTACTAGTACTAGTAATAGTAATAGTAATAGTAATAGTAATAGTAATAATAATTGTATTTCTCTAGGGTATCATTCACAATAATAGTGTTGTGCGTGTTGTAAATCATCATTATTATTATTATCATGTTCTATTTCAAATTAGTATTACTTTGTCTTAAATAAAATAAAATAATATATTTATTTCTATTATTATTATTAATAATTATTATCAGATTATAATTACATATCACATATATTATTACAAGTATTATTATTAGCAGTACTAATTAAAATTTTGATTTAAATACAATAAAATGTAAATGAGGTAAATCATTTCATTATTATTAATATTATTATTACTATTATTAATATTAACTGCATTTTATTATTATAATAATAATAATAAATAATAATAAAATGTGTGCATATTAATTTCGTAGTAAAATTTTATATATAATTCTCTGAACTTGCAGACAGGCCTACCTGTTTTGGAGTGGAGAGAAGGAAGAGGAGAGCGGAGGCCATTTCTGGGACGGCTATCGGAATCTTTGTCAACCTATCGCTGAACACGAGGAAGATCTTCTCTGCCTGTTGCTGCCACTCGGGACGGGAGAGGAAGTTGGAGAGACGGAGGAGGTTCATCGCGGAGACGGAATTGGGACTGGGCTCGGCGCCATCTTGGTCTGGAAATCATTGGAATGTAAACCATGGTAATGAACACACAGAGTAGAGCAGAACTCATTGCTAGGCTAATACTTTTATTTAAAAAATGATTTATTGCTAAAATAATTATGATAAAAAATATAATAACATTTTTTTTTTAAACCTAGTGGAGTTGGATGTGGTATGTGTGATATGGTAAAGTGGAGCTGGATGTGGTATGTGTGATATGGTAAAATGGAGCTGGATGTGATATGTGTGATATGGTAAAGTGGAGTTGGATGTGGTATGTGTGATATGGTAACGTGGAGCTGGATGTGGTATATCTGAGATGATTCCACGGTGCAGTTTGTAATTCATACACTCCACAGTAACAAATGAAGGGAAACAACTCTTGATACTGAAATTGTACACTTCGATTTGAAATGCATAAAAAAAATCAACAACAAAAACACACACAAAACGTGAAAAGTATATCAGAGATATTAATCTACCTGTATGACACTTTGAATAGTTTTTCTTTGCTTCATACACAGTTAATATTCCTCTTGCAAGTCAACCTGAGAAGCACTACTATCATAATAAAATTAAAATTAAAATAAATAAGTGAAATAATTAAAAATTGTACATTAAAAAAATAATAACAATATTATTTAATAATAATAATCATAAACATTTTAAAAATATTAAAAATAATAATAATAAAAAGTTAAATAAAATATAATAATACTACTAATAATAATAATAATAATAATACTAATAATAAATGCAGCTACTGAAATGTTCTTCCTAGAAATATAACTAAGGATTGCATTGAAAATAAATATGAAGTTCTGCAGGGAGAGGATTAATGTGTTTACATTGCCTATAAAAAGACACTTGTTGATCACATCCTTCACCTTCTGTGCAGAATATGCCTCTACAAGTTGCTGGAGAACTCGAATACATTTAAAGGCACGCTTCCTCCAACCAGTCGAGTTGTACAGCACATGATGTATGTGACAAGTTGATGCATTTCTTACACAACCAGGCCCTTGTGATTGTTTCCTTGTATCCACAAGATGCATAACAGAACAGAAGTATGGGGTATGGCAGAGGTCAGGGTTGGCTGCTTGTTGGAGGAGTATCTGCATCTACTTAAAACAATACCAGAGCGCATATGTCTTGTTTCAGAGGCATCATTTTGTATCTCAATATGGTTTCAAAGCATTGTGTAGTCGAGTGAATACTTCTCCAGACCCTCAGAGCTGACTCTTGACATTTCGGATAATTTGATCAGGAGGTGAAACATAACACATTCAGTGGATTGATACATACATCCACATATATAAAATACCTCAATTTATTGACTTGGTGCAGATGAACCAGTGAAGATGACTGCTGAATATATTTGACATTACATAACTGTTTGTATATGGTACGACGCGCCATAAAATAATATATTTAAATCTCGGAACCAGCTGGTTTTGGTATATTCAAATCATAGCTATGATTGTATATTACTCATATATATTATAACAAAATATTGATAACTAGCCAGAATATGAAGCTGGCTGAATACAATACTTGGTTAGACAAATCAAGTGTAGGTAGTTCTAGGTAAAAATGTATTTGACCATTAAAAGTTCTTAAAGAATGCCTGGAGATATTGAATATAAATGAAGGTAATTTACATGAAAAATACCAGATTATGAATGTATTCATTTTTATTTTCCCTGTCCTGCCCAGACATTCTCGAAATCTACATCAGAAAAACATATGAATAACATGCTTTGGCCTAAGCAAGAAATACAATTAAAGTGCATCAGTTACCTCCCTTGATCCTGAGAATAATATTCTTATCAGAGGCTGCGCTGCTGAAATAGGCTCCTCCCTCTGTGTCCCAGAACAGTTCGTTCTGTTTCTCCTGGAGTTGTTCTGCCCACTCCAACCACTGGACATCATGGCAACTCTCGTACAGGTCCAGCAGACCGCGGATCACGAAGGCATAGTCGTCAACAAACCCGTCTATTGGCTGTGAGCTGAATTTAATGTCCAATCAACCAACAAGTGCTTAAATATCATCCGAAATAATAAAATAAAACTGTACAAGGTAATATGGATAATTTCTGTTCTAGAAACTGAAATGTTCATACCATGGCATATTTTCAGATCTTTGCAATCGCGAAATAAAACGTTATATGTGTCAATTGCGTTAGTTTTTCTAGATGAAAGTTTCATTATAGTCAGGGCTCCAGACTAACAATTTGAGTTACTTCCCCGCAGGGCAAGTAGCAAAGGCATCAAAGGTGCTAAATGTTAAAAAGTAGGTTGCCCGCAGTGCAATTTAACTTGCCCCTGTACGTCAGGCATATATTAGTCTTAAGAGACCTTTTAGTACTACGAGACATTTTCAGATCTCTTTGCAATTGCAAAATAAAATGGTATATGTATAAATTACCTCCTTAGTTCTAGATGAAATATTCATTTTGGTACCATGAGATATTTTTCGATCTCCTTGCAATTGCATAATAAAATGGTATAAGTATCAATTGCCTCCCTTGTTATAAATGAAACATTAATTTTGGTAATCATCTAGAATCTTTTAATTATATTTTATTTATATCTCTAATTCTTACATCTGATCCACACCATCCTGAGGAGCAGTGTAGCAGCTCCTGAGCAGAAAACCTCCGACCTCTGGGTACAAGTGGGTGCGGAGGAACTGGGCGGCCATGATAGCACGCTCTGTGTACTGAGTCTCTCCCAACACCTGTCCCCCTCGCGCGAACCCAGACATCATGAGGCCTGTCAACAACCAGATGAACATAAAACATTATTAGACCTGCGAAAACCATGACATTATCAGACCTATAAAATATTATCAGACCTGTGAAAATCCTGATGATAAACCTGCGAAAGTGTGGACATTATTAGACCTAGAAAAAAATTAATATCATCAGACCTGCGAAAACCCTGATCATTACACCTGTGAAAACCAGGACATTATCTACACCTAGAAAACCCTGATATCATCCAAACCTGCGAAAACCCTGATATCAACACATAAGAAAACACCAACATCAGATCTACACAAAAAAACATGGTGATAATTAAGCATATTTAAAATAAATAACTGTGTGTGTATTTTGTAGAGGTAATTTTTCAGAAAATAATGGGCAATTTAAGGAAAAGAAATATAGGAAGAGCTTGCTAAAATTTCATGTCACTAATATGATGAAAATTTAATGGTCGCTAAAGTCTAACAATTTTATGATTTACAGTATGGTATTTTACATCGGGAATCCCCAGCAATGAGGAAGCTAAATCAAGTGATCAATCATTTGCATCTTACCATTCCATGCAGCTACCATCTTGTTGTCGAGATGCGGCTTTGGTCGTTTCAAACGCTCTTGGAACAGTTTTTGTCTGCACTTCTCTATGATCTGCTTAGTGCATTCCACAGTCTGTCCAAACTTTACTGCTACGGTCTCTATGCTGTCTTTTACTATTAAGACATTCTGATGTACCAGTTCATTGTGTTGGTCCTAAAAAGAAAAATAATAACTTAATGAACTGTTTTCAACAGAATGGGGGAAAAAAGTAACTTAAGGTATATGTTCTTTTTAGTTCTGTTCTGTTCTGCAATAAGTCTACAGAGCACCAAAAATGGTGTATGCAGCACAATTTATATGTGTATGAGCGATTGAGTTATTGTTTTGATTGAGTTATGTAGATGTATTATTATTATATTTTGTGAGGAGAATGTTAAAAAGTATGAATGTCTCCAAATGCTGTTGCTGCATTGGGATGAAAACCTGAAACAACTAATTTTAGCTATACAGACATTTTTCACAAAATGTATATATATGTTCAAACCCATGGGAATCAACTCGAACCTGTGGGTTTGTAGTTTTACGTGTCAGCAGTGCACCAACCTTCCATCGTTCTTACACCTCAACCATATTTTGAAATACATGTAATTAGTATAGACAGGCTCTTTATGATTTTATGTTATTTTGCGATTAATATCAGTGAACTTTCCGAGTACGGTAAGATTTAGTGCTCAAACTCAAATGTTATATGTTAAATAATTCTCAAAAATGTTTCATAATCTCAGGGATGCATTTCCAGAAGTTGGAAAATACCAGAAATGATCTCAAGATATAAAATTGATTTTATTGACAGTTTTCATATATATCTACCTGAGATGGGTCCACATTTCCTTCTTTCCGTGCATTGTAGTAACTGCACAGCAGATCTGCATCAGTCTTGGTTTCCTGGCCTGGAAGTTTATCAGGGAACAAGCAGTGCAGTTCCTCTTGGGTCCACACACAGAACGCCCCCTCTTTCTTCACCATGGCACCCGTCTCTGGGAGAGAATCTGCGTCTTCAGCGCTGTAGAAACCGCCCGTCTTGAAGAGAGGTTATTGTTTTGTGACTTTACATCTGGGACAATGTGACATTACATTTGGGTCAGTGTGACTTTACATCTGTGTCATTGTGACTTTACATTTGGGTCAGTGTGACTATACATACAGGAAAGTGTGACATTACAACTGGGTTACTGTGACTTTACATCTGGGTCACTGTGACTTTATGTATGAGTCAGCATGACTATGTCTAGGTCAGTGTGACATACTGACCGGATGACTGAGGTCTCTGGACACATACTGGAAGATGTCTCGAGCAACATCTGCAAAATAGTCATCCCTGGTCACCTGAAAAAGAAAGCTGTTATTGTTAAAACTCAAAAGACTTGCTATGTGCTCCTCCTAGAATAAAAACAAAATCTTAATCCACATACCCTTATCCTATACAATATAAAAAATCATGCCAACATTGCATCAACCCCTCCCCCCAAATAATCACTTCCAAATTTGGTTATTACTACAACAAATCTAGAAATTCTTGTTGAACCCTCAATTGACATTGGTAAACATCTAGAAGTCTCTGTATGGCAAAGAACATGAGACATTTTCAGCTTTTGCGATTGTAGCTGGGTGTTTCCAGAGGAACTACCCCTTTGGATTGGTCGTTGGAGTGTTCAACTTACAATCCAGAGATTTTTGTTCGACTCCCAGGATCAGCACGGTACTCGGTTTACACGATTTACAAAGTTAATGTCAGACACCTGATATGCATCCAGGTAGGCCACGGCTAGTTGTCCCTGGTCGTACAGCATTTTCTCAAAATGAGGCACATGCCACTCCGAGTCCGTAGAATAGCGGTGGAACCCCTGGGAGAATAAAAACTGTCGCTGTTAACTAAATTCACCAAAGGAATGTTGGAATTATCTGCACGAATAATGTGAAAAATACTAAATGTCAACTGCACTGCAATAAGATAACCTGTAGATATTAATATCAGTCAGGGCAGGGTTAGAAGGTGTAAAACCTGGGACCTTTAGTTCCAAAGTCCGACGATCTACCATTGTGGTAACTCCCAACCATAGGCTGCAATGTGTATCATGTTATAATTTTCTATTTATTCATAAATAGGTTACCAATGGACTGCTATTTGCTCAGATATAGGTTATCATTATTATTATACACATTTATACAGTGCAAATATCCAGAATAACTGCTCAACTGCACTTTTGGGAAATGGCTGAACAATGAACATCCATTCCTTTCACTAAACATGCTAAAGAAGTGTAATTTGTTCAGGATACTATTGGACTGCTATTAATATTATATCAGTTACCAATGGACTGCTATTTGCTCAGATATAGGTTACTAATGGACTGTGATTTGTTCATATCAGTTACCTTAGCCACTTGATCATGCATTCCTCCCTTGGCCATCATTTTCAGAGTGAACAGACACATTTCCAGAGCTTGATTTCCTTCATCGCTCATTCGATGAGTTCCATAGAAATGAAATAAAAAGTTAAAATTCACTGAAAAACAAAACACATACTAATTCGAATATAATTTTCAGAAAAAATAAATACAACTATTTAACATCTTTTTTGTTTTTGTTTTTGAATTGTGGTTTAGATCTGCTTTCAAGATTCTTTCACTTATACCACAGCTTGTCAGTTTAGGAGGAAACCTGCAATGTCTGTAGCGCTGAATGTTGCAGTAAACCTGTGACCACTGGCTGGTACTAATGATAACTGCATTGCCACTCTACAGACAGCACATCCTATCAATATCGCATTAGAAAGGTAAATTTTGCAAACATTGATTCCGGCCTCTTGGGATGGGATTTGAACACACAGCCTTTGGCTCCGGGCAAATATTTTAACCATTGCACAACCACCAATCCCATTTAACAATAACTGTATTAATCATGTAGCAGTAGTGGCTATGATTAATCTATTAGGTAGATGATTAATGGTAACTGCTAACCTTCTAGTGCCCAACTGTCAGCAGGGGTTGTATACTCCACAGGGAGTTGAGAAGGTTAAATTAGTGCATATTGATCCATTGACTAGGGTAATAATGTACTACAATGAGCAAGCATTCAAGCATCGGTTTATTTATTTTATTATTTTGTTAAATTGGGGTTTAGCGCCGCTTTTAAGATTCTTTTACTTATATCACGGCTTGTCAGTTAAGAGAGTTATCTTGACAATCTAGGGAAAACCAAGGTTACAGCATCTCCAGTTGTCTATAACAGGTAGAAGGTTAAGATTACCTGGTTGTGGAAATTTTGGAGCACGTCCAAATCCTCCCAGATTTTCGTCGTAAGACTTGTCAAACATGGTGAAGCATTTCTGTATGGCGGGTGGTCCAGGCATCAGATTACCTCCCTTATCTGTCATAGCTGTCTCTTCAGTGAGAGCATTCCAGATCAAATAGCTCTGCTCCTCCAAAGTAGACTTATTGTCCTTCCACTGAACAAAATGAAAATATTCATCTTTAAATTAAATAGATCTATATACTGGGAAATACTCAAGATACCAAAATATATTATTTCATGACAAAAGAGTTCAATATATACTGTAATTAGCTACTTTAAATAGGACAAAATAATAAAACTTTTAGCTGTTTGACTTGTTAGAAACATGAAAATTGAAAATGATTTGATGTTCGTATAATTAGGGACAACCAATTACAAAATAATATGGCTGTAAATGAAATGGTAAATAAATGAAGGATTTAATCCAAAAATATATTTATTTTTTATTAAATTGGATTTTTTTAATTCTGTTTGAATAATTTGAAAATTAAGATTTGAAAAAAATTGGTCATGTTCGTATTTTTAGGGTCTGAAAAAAAATGTTGGCAAGAGTGAGAGAGAGACACACAATCAACAATAGGGTTATGACTACCTGTTTGACAATATTCTGCAACACAGATTTGAACCCTGGTCTGTTGTAGTTGTCTTGGGGTGGGAAATATGTTCCGCCAACAATTGGCTTAAGTTCCGGCGTAATCCATACACTCATTGGCCACCCACCACCTCCACCTGTCGCCTGAAATCACCAGTAACCATGGCAACTCACAGAATCTGAACATTTGGGTCTGTAATCATGGTAATCTGACATATTTACCTATGTCTTAATTATTCATTGCATATCTGATCACTTTAAAAAGACTCTAAATATCATTTCTTCAATCAAGAAAGAAACCATAAGACCTTTATATGTTATTTCCTAATATTGAACACAAAACAATGAGTTACACATATTTTATTTTATTTATTATTATTTTTAAATTGGGGTTTTAAGTAGCTTTCAAGATTCTTTCACTTATATCACGACTTGTCAGTGTAGCGCTGAATGTTGCAGTAAACCTGCGAGCACCGGCTGGTACTGACAAGACCAAGGATGATAACTGCATTGCCA
>JAUTBT010069501.1:0-13843 GCA_032361225.1 Lepetodrilus schrolli
TTGTGCTACTTTAAAACAGCTGCTGTATAGTGAATATCTACTTTTTATATATTGTACATTTCCCTTGAAGTTTACTTTTTAGGTAGTTTATACCATCTCCTGATAATCATTCTTAAAGAAAGGCTGTCTATACGCTATTATTTGTATGTATTGTATGCATTTGAATGATATATACACAAGGTGAGACGTTAATACATGTATTGTCTTGTCTTTAATACGAAGATCTCTTTATATTGCCCAATTTAATATATTGCATGTGAAACAAAGTACTGGGAACAATTACATGTACATATTGTAGAGGCGTAATTTTGGTATACATTTCTAAACAAACCCGTCTTAACAAGTCATGCATATTAATCAGAACACATAACTAAATCACTCTTTTTGGGGTAACATAGTCGACACTAAAATAGTGAAAGTCAGCAAACGGACATATATTTTAAGGTGTATTATACCTATAAGAAGTTCAGAGTATGGGAATATATTTAAATTTTACAATTAAATACAGTGAAACGAATAACTGCGTTTACCGCATTTCCAGAGTTATCTCCTCTCAAGAGCGTGGACAACAACTTGAATGTTTGGCACTGTGGTCATATAAAGCATTGAGTGTACATACGCCACGAGGCAATTATATGCTAGTATGCTAAGACCCCGGGGAAACGCGTCAATTAAGCATGGAATAGTGGGGTCGAATCAAAGATGGCAAGCTGAGTAGTCGTCTAGTCAAAATAGCGCGTAACCTAGAAAAAAATGAATTGTTGTTTGTTTTGTTTCGTCCTCTATCAGATATTTAAAATTCGAGAGAAATAAACGATTTGGGGGAAAGGTTGTCTGGAGATAACTTACTTTGTCCACAGACATTCATTCTGCACATAGTGCACGGCATTGAGTGTAGTACAACGACTGCGGGATTAAAGCTTCTGGGTCTGTTATAGATGACATGTATGTATTTGATTAATTGCTAGCATGTATATAATTATATCCAGGTGGGTGTGCAGTTCACACCAATTTTGAGAACATCCAAGATGGCTAAAGTTATTTTCAGGTTACTCTTTTATCACAAAACGGTTGGGTTTTTCCCCGGCTTCTTGCGATACAAAAAAACCCCCAAAAAACACTAAAAAATAAACAACAACAACGACAACAACAAAACAAAAAAAACAAAAAAACTTCCATACCATTTGTTTTCTATCAATGTGTGGTTAATTACTAAGACTACAAGTCATATCTACAACAATCGTGGGATACGGATTTAAGAATTTCCCACGTCAACATTGCCGTATTGTGTGGTCGGCGCAAGTCACTGGACGTGTTTACAATAACACGAGATAAAGACATTCTGAATAGATCTTCTCCTGTCATTGTTTACAAGCTCTTGAAGAAATTATCTACCTCTGTATACTAACTCTGTACTGTTTTCTTCGTGTGACATCTCACCGGGTTCCATATGGACGCGGTGCTGTTTATGACTTGAATATAAAGGTAGGTCCACAGTTGCCAGCTATAGGGTTAACATCAGAGCAAAATGTCGGTGTCGCGAATAGAATCGTCCCCAAATTATTTTTTTAGAATAAAACCGCCGGCCGGTGTCGCGAAAGATTTCCGCCACGGACGCATAAAAACCATATGCTCCGAGTAACACTGCTAGAATGACTTATCTTGCAAACATGTTTCAATCTGATACAACATCTACCCATCTGTTTATTATTTAATTATAACGGCTACACCTACATTTTGCTCATGCATGTTTAAATATAGATCGGGCAACTATTTCTTAAAAGAAATATTTATAATTAAACAGTTCCCGCAGATTGTATATAATCTAGAATTTTATATAATTCTGTCGTTCTTCGTGCCGAGTAAGTGAACCCAATACCTTGACAGTTTGTGACGGATGTGACATATTTAAAGTGAATTTCTCTCCTTGAAGTAGTCTAAACTTTTGTCCGCCTTTCTGAATAAATATGACACCTAAGTTGTGGTCCTGGTTTTATGTTCTATATGCGCGCCTTGTATACGTTAAATAAGTCAAGCGACCAGGCTGAGCGTGTCGTCACGCAGCGAAACTATTGTTATTTTTCCAAATAATGTGACGTCAAACAAGATCAAAGTACGACGCTAACGGTCGGTGTACACTGACAACATTTCCCCAACATTTTTACAACTTTTACAGTTACAATACCATGTTGAAAAAAAAAGTTGTATATTGCTTGCAGGGGAAAAGAGTTTTACAACATGTTGGAAACATGTTGGTGAAATGTTGTAATAGGAATTGGAGAGGCAAGTTTTTAATGTTGGGAAAATGTTGCATAGTGTGTACAGAGAAAATTAGTTTTCCAACATTTTTCCAACATATGTACAACATCAGGCTGTATCATGTGATCAAATTGAGGCCACGTGATTTCATGGATTTGGACAAAATGGCAGCCATGGCCGAGATATTCAATTGGACTCTGGAATGAATTATTGTTTTACGTCGCTGCGGGCATATTTCACCCATAGGCGACGGCGCTGCACTCTGTGGAAAAGACCGATCAACTAATTGGGCGCGTAAGTAGGTCGGTCTGTTTTTAGAATTTCCACGAATTACCCACAATCTACGAAGTTCCGGAGATAACCAAACACGAGTACTAGGCCTAGACTCCAGATACAATCATAATACGCCGTGTATACGGATCGTGTGCTTAGATTTCTATTCGATTCAGAGATGAATCATGTTGTTCAGCATGTTATATCGGGTAGACTATCCATAGTCTCAGAGGGTTAAAGAAAATCAATAATATATAATAGGAGGATTTTGGTGAGAACAGGGTGTGACACAGACTATATATCGGGATTCAAGGTAATGTACGTAAATAAAACGACAGCCACGCACATGCTGCCGTGTAGGTTATCACCAGAATCTTAAACCGGATATGTCTAAAGATAGAATTTGACCCACTTGTGCGCGCTATAGGTGCACGGGAGAGCTGTCAATGTCCATGGGACACAACATCGAAAACATGTAAAGACAGGGAAAATAAAGTAGCTATGAATGAAATATCTCTCAATAGTTGTGTGCCCCATGCTGCCCCCTCGTCGTTACACAGGCCGTGGTCCACACTCGTTCTATTGCGTCTTTGATCTTCTCACCTCTTCCGCCTAACAATACCAACCAAAATTGCTGCAGATGCACTCAGAACACGTCTTCACTGCTGCAAATGATCCAGTTCCCTAAAAAAACACTCGTTTCCCGCTCAATTTTTGTCAAAATGTTATAAAATTGTTGCTATTTTGTTGGCGTGTGTACACAGAGTCAAGAGATCATGTGTTGCTATAATGTTGAAGATATGTTGGAAAAATGTCCTTATGACAAAGGTCACTGCATAGTAGACCACTGTGTTAACTTTCCTGAAGATTATTTTAAAACAGACATGCTATAGTTTAATGTACATAGACATTCCTTTTTATCTACTTGTGATACAAAGAAACACACATTTCGGTGTGCGGATCGATTTCAAATATGGCCATCGTAATGCTGGTGTAGGTGACATCTGAGTATTTCTGATCAAACTCTGATTGCGACTCACATATTATATGTAGATTATATGTGTTGTTATTATTCATGTGGAATATAAACCAATATACAGTCCGTGTCATACTCCGTATTACATAGGCAACTACGTACATTATTTATATATATATATATATATATATATATATATATATATATATATATAATGCTACAGATATCCATTTTTTAATGATCTGTTTAGACTGACAAGAAATCGTATCATTTATCAATGATAATAATATAATAATACTATTAATATGGTATGAATAATAATGCTATGAATATGAATAACCTGTATAATAATATGAATGATGATTATGATGATGATGACAATAATAATAACCCTCGAAAACATGCTCAAAGCGTACATATTAGTATTATTGTTATTGATACTATGTTATAAACATTAGTATAACTACCACGGTCAATAAGTGTGCATCGACTTTCCTTCCCAACTTCCTGGGGAATATGCAACCCATGACAAGCTACCGTTTTCCAGCACTGGATAGAAAGCTAGCTTCCAAATTTACAATCTCATCCTACCTGGAACTTATTCCCTGTTGGGTGTGTCCGTAGTTTTGCATGACTGTTAGTATTATTGTTTACATGTATTATATATTAAATGAAAAACTACATTGACCGTGGCTGCCGTTGCTGGGAACTGCCCTATAGTTTCCTCTGCGTCATACGGGCACTTGTACAAGAACCATAGGAAGCCTCTCGCCCAACTCCTGACAAGCAGAAGTCGTTAATTGTGTCCCAGTTCTCACGGCGAGGCAGCGGTGCAGTGGACGACTCAGAACGAACCCACAACACGTACTTAAACAACCGTAACGCTACAATGAGGGATGGTAGAGACCGAGCCTCATGATGTGTGTTAGAAATGGCATGATATCCGACTTCACAATCTGCGTGCAGTGTGTTTGTACGTTATGCCACAGGCACTTTAAGCAGGCCATTATTTAAAAAATGGGTCCCGTTTATTATTTTTTAACCCCGAAATGTAGTGATAATATTAATTTTTTTTAATAAAAAAAATGGGTCCCGTTTATTATTTTTTAACCCCCAAAGGAATATAAAAAAAAAAAAAAACATTAGTAATTTTCTTTTAAAAAAAAAAGAATTTATTAAAACAAAATACTAGTAATGGCCAGCTTCAAGTGCCTGTGGTTATAATGAATGGGAAGCTGTACTGGTGATAGATAGCAACATGGAATTAGCCAATGTTCCGAATGTCACGGATGTCTAAATGTAGGAATGTAATTGTAATCTGCATGTGACGTACTATCATGCTTAATTCATAGAGTAAATAAATATGTTTAATCTAAAAGAAAATACCATACCAGCTGTACTTGCTTAATTCTGTTTATCCAGAATACACCTATAATAATACACCTATAATACACCTATAATAATACACCTATAATAGTACACCTATAATAATACACCTACAATACACCTATAATAATACACCTATAATAATGCACCTATAATAATACACCTATAATACACCTATAATAATACACATATAATAGTACACCTATAATAATACACCTATAATACACCTATAATAATACACCTATAATAATACACCTATAATAGTACATCTATAATACACCTATAATAATACACCTATAATAATACAACTAAAAGCACCTTGGGCATCTAGTCTGTCACACCTTGTTCTCACCAAATACTCCTATTTAAAATATCACAATCAGAGGTTAAAGAATTTCAGCGGCTCCTTTCATATAAATATAATACCAATCAATATAATTTATATTTAAACTATTTACTTTCACCCTCTGAAACTACGGATAGTCTATATTAGCATCCACATTTTCGAGCTGATGAAACTAGTTGTATACGTTGACAAGTTACGACAAGAGTCACATCTGTAGTTATATTTTAAACGTTTTTCATCCCTAAACAAGACCTTTATTTGTTGTCGATTTTGAAAGATTTCGTTTACATTTGAGGTCGTGATATAAGATAAATGATCGATTGCAATCAATATGCCAAAATCTTATCCCACGAGCATGAGAATTTTGTTAAAGTCGTAGAAAGATCCAATGGATTTCTCTCCGCCTACGTCAGTGCAATGTCGTCACTGTGACATTACAACAATAGGACTTCGATCAAACGTGTTCTTATAGATGTAATTTTCTATTCATGTGAATATAATCAGGAACAGTGAACTAATAAGGGAAATGCTTTAACAAAGCAACATTATTTTTGATAATACCATCAACATCAAGACATTTAGTTGAACAACAACACGTACCACGGTCGCCGCTCGCGTTCTTGAAAAATAAACTCAAATTGTCGTGTCTCTGCGTCTGCGCAGATTTTGACAATTTTCATTATTTTCCATTCGTAGCGTAGTCATAATATCAATGTAATCAAATTTAGATTTTTAAATGAACTGGGGAAATACACAGACGTAAAGAAACTCGCTGTAAATTTGGTGTGAATAATGCACAAAATGTGTACCAGGAAGTTCGGAATATTGCGTCATCCCAATATTGATAAATTTGTAAATATTATGAAATGTGATTATGGTCCGTTATTGCTTAAGCTTTCCAAATATATCAAACTTGGTCTTTGTATGTTATAAATAGTATTTAATGCTGTATGTTCTCTATATCACTATGTGTGATTTTTGAGAAAATAAAATTCTGTTCTGTTCTGTTCTGTCATCCCTATTACAGTCTAACTGTGCTTCGGTGTTTATCTAAACCTCGATGTCCACACGTCAGCTCAGCCCTAGCATTGAGCTCTGATCGACTGTTACCAAGTTGAAAGAAAGCTGTTACCATAGACATCTGTTACCATCGGCATCTGTTACCATAGTTACCATAGGCATCTGCTAACAAAACTAAGTATTGAACGATCTTTTGAAAGCGACATTCAACATAGAAGACAATAGCTATATGTAATAGATAATAGAACTAGCTACAGAGTCTTTGATCCGAAGCGCAATGAACGTCGCTCATAAATTACAGATTTCGCCTACCAAAATTCCCCGGCAATTCTTTTCTGGAGATATTCATGGCTATGGACGGGCGCTACAGGCACTCCTGCAAACGTAAGTTAAACAATTTGTTCAACTTGAAGTAATTGTACAAAGAGTAGTCAGAAATGTGATTATTATTTTTGGTTGTTGTCATGAATGCCTCTGCCGTAAAACCAAGCCTAGACTTAATTCATGAAGTAGACGTAGACGATGACGGGTCAAGATGAAATATCCTTATCACCCTTATGGATTAATAATGTCTACGTTACCGGAGGTGTGTTACCAGTGGTAGTGGCTACGTTACCGGAGGTGTGTTACCAGTGGTAGTGGCTACGTTACCATCTGTATTCCCAGGGCACGTTACCAGAGTATTACCAGGATACGTTACCAGAGTATTACCAGGGTACGCTGCCAGGGTACGTTACCAGAGTAAGTTATAGAGCTGGTTTTCGGAATAAGTATTCAACCATTGATAACGTGTATGTTCTAAAAGGACTCATTGATATATATCAAAATGTGAACAAAAAATTATATTGTGCTTTTATTGACTTTAGTAAAGCTTTCGATGCAGTTTGGAGATATGAATAATGGATAAGATGATAAAAAGTAATATTGGTGGTAAATGTTTTCGTATTATTCATCACATGTATCAGCATATTAAATCTTGTGTAAAACATAACAATATAATATCTCAATTATTCCCCTGTAAAATTGGCGTTAGACAAGGTGAAAACTTATCACCCTTCTTATTTGCATTGTATTTAAATGACTTAGAATCATTTTTATGTGAGCATGATTTTAGTGGACTCGGTACTGTAAACAGCTATATTGAAATATGCTAGTATTGCTGTATGCTGGTGACACTGCTACCAGCCGAATCGTCGGAGGAGTTACAGGATGTATTAAATATATTGTAAAACATGGAAGCTTACTGTTAATTTGAACAAGGGATATGTTAGACAAAATAAAAAGACAACAAATATCTACAGGAAAAAAAGGTATCTTCATCATTGATGATTTTATGAGGCGCGAAAGCTTGGATTCTTGCAAATATACATTAAGCTCAGTGGCGGATCTAGGCCCATTTGCAGGGGTGGGCTTTAGGGTTGGATGTGGAGCATTTATATATATATATATATATGCGTTTGTGTGTGTGTGTATGTATGTGTATGTGTGTGTGTGTGTGTGTGTGTGTGTGTGTGTGTGTGTGTGTGTGTGTGTGTTGTATGCCCTTTGATAACTGTTCCTACTGGTTTTCAGTTACTTGCATACATGAATAATGATATTGTGAAATGCTACTGGGTGTGTCAATATGAATAGTACCATGGTATGTCATTGTGAATGTCTACCGGACATATCATTATGAATAGTTATAGGATATGCAATTATCGATATACGGTATGAATCACGGGTATAGCAGATATTGACGTCTCTGCAATCTGTTTCGCGTTCATGCATTGGTTCTGTCTCCATGTTATTGTCACGTCAAATAATTCCTTGAACCTATAGCTTTATTACAATCAACGTGAATATAACACATCTCCTGCTACTAATAATGTATACGATTCCCCTGTTCTACTCACTGCATAGCATTTAATAATCGAATTACGAGATCTATATCAGTGATAGTGTCTTATGTATATGACAGGCGTTAGCCTGGGTCGTGTCAAGATATACGATGACAGAGGACCTAGTTGACACAAAGACACAGTTTTGACGTTGTGAACGCCAATGACGTCACGTTTTCCCCGACCTCGGCGCCACG
Source organism: Lepetodrilus schrolli (assembly GCA_032361225.1). Lineage (NCBI taxonomy): Eukaryota > Metazoa > Mollusca > Gastropoda > Lepetellida > Lepetodrilidae > Lepetodrilus > Lepetodrilus schrolli. The sequence continues at coordinate 8,338 of JAUTBT010069501.1, forward strand.
CGCCTAAAATGACGTTAACCAGGAGGTCGGATCGCGATGTATTAGTTTTAATACTTATCACACTGACAATTAGGGAGATGTGACAAACCAATAAATGTGCATGTGTACTTTATCGTGAATTAGCATCGCGAATTAAGGGCTCTAACCATTACGCCACGGAGCGCACGCGTGTGTGTGTGTGTGTGTGTGTGTGTGTGTGTGTGTGTGTGTGTGTGTGTGTGTATTTGTCATTATCATATGTATTCTCTTAAGCCACACATACTGATTACATTAGTATTCAAATAGAATTATGTTGCATTCTGTCAATACAATTTCCTATCTACTTATGTTCAAACTTCCGCATCGATAGCATATACTAATGCATTATAAGGTTATTTCAGGTTATTTCAGGTTATTTCAACGAAGCGTATAATCTTTCTACCTTTCATCGCTGGGGACGGCTTCTTAGACGTAATAAACGTATGTATACAACAGTCTTAGTGCATGATACAAGTGTGTACTACATATATGTAGATAGCTTCGCCATTTTATTTGTGTGTATAGAATTATCTTTCTTTGAAACCCGTATCCTGATAAACCTTCGCTCGTCGGTTTGTCTTTGAAAAGTAGGCATATATCTCTTGATCGTATATTAAGATAACGAAAGTGCTGGAAAATATATTTTGAAATTACATTAAAACGCAGGGTCTCTTATTTTATATCGTAAGCAGATCATAAAGTTTAAATGTCACAACATCAAAGATGCTGTTCATAGATGTTTGATCTAGTGATGAAATGGAAACGAGATAAAAATACATATAATTTAAAAAGCTCCACTAAAAATATGACATTATGAAATGCAAATATTAATGGAGACATCTTATGAAACATGTGTTTGCGTTAGTCACAATAAAATGGCTTATAACGGGCTCGATTCGGCATGTCCCTCGAGTATACAACTTGTTCTATGATAGCTAGAAGGCCAGTTACACCGGAATAATCCATTAGAATAGTATCTTAATTAATATTCATAAAGCTAACGTTTATGTGTGGAATATTCACGGCGTATCTTAAGTATTTTCACTTGTAAATTTCTGCATTATTTTACGATAGATGTTATAGGGTAGGTGAACAATCACGCCTACGAAATCTAAACACATATATCTACAAGCCTGGTTACACAGGGATGCAATGCTAATGTAAATTTCCAAAATAAATATTTTTAAAATATACTCGATTGGTTAATTGTTCGCGTCGTACTTTGATCTTGTTTGGGTTCACATTATATATGGAGAAATAAGATAAAGCCTCGTCACTTGTCTCATGTATACAAAAGTGCGCATATAGGACATGGAGCCAGTCCAATACAAATGAAAACTCCAAGCTAGAATGTTTTCGCGTGTAGCACTTCAAGAATCGAACTTAATGTTAGAACTACAGTCATGATTGACAGCGTGAAATGCTTTCTGGAAGCCGGTAGTGAATGGTGTCCATATTCTTAACACTACATACTGAAAAGTTGAGACAGCCAATACCACTATTTATGACGATTAAAAAACTACGTTATAGTTTCAAGCATATATCAACCGATACCGCTGATAATCATTGGTACTGCTTCGTTCAGTATGATAGGAAATAGGTAAGTCAACGTACAAAAAGACATGTACGTGACTCTACTATTGCAGTAATAACTATGTTGTCACCCTAAGCCATTATGCTTCGATTTTTCTGATAAATACGCAATTCACATACAATCTGCGTCCTGGTGAATATATCTCGGAGCGACCAGTTAATATCATCAGTAAGATTAAATGGCGTGTACACTGACACATATTAAAACGTGATGAATCAAGCTTTCACATAATGAGTCCTCGTATAACGGGAAGACTTCCAAAGTATAGGATTCATGTCAGTGCCACGTCGATAGTCAAGTCCTTATCGCGAGGCTGTGCCAATTACGTCGCCGTAATTATGTCATAACTAGCCGATCCCACTTATGTCAGTCCGATAATGACTGATTGATATCTTAGTACATCGTGGCCGTGGTTCCGAGGTAGAGACAGTCAGAATAGCTATTCTAATTCCACGATAGTCGGAGTATCTCGGAGATGTCCGGCGGTTCCCTTATGAACGCATCACAGGTCCGGGAAACAATATAGGTCCATGTTTCGTCAATGCCTTCCGGTCCTTGATCGCGATGAAACGTCCAACTTCCGGAAATACACGTCCATAATGGCCTCCGGGCAAAACATTATAGACCTCATTGTCAGGAATAGCTTCTTTGGGATCTAATGTTAATCCTAGTCTGATTAAGTTAATGGACGTGGTTTGAATTGACTCTGATATTATTAATATTAATGTATACGCTTATAATGCACAACCATGACATATTAATCGGTGGGATTAATATATGTAGTAATTATTTATACGTATGCATATGGTGTTGTTGGAATATGGGTAATATTGTAATGTTTAATGGGTACTTAATAGTATAATGATAAAGATAGCAGTTCAATGTTCTACCCTTTTCAATACTTAATTTACAAACATGTTAAACACAACAATTGATACGCATATAAAAAATCGTTCACATATGATATAATTGTATCATTTTAAATGTTATCATAATAACATAACAATACTAATAATAACAATAATGCACACGTTAATATTGCGCCAAATCAACGCTCGATAGCGTAGTCATATCGTTTAATTATTACCATGGTCATGGAATCATGCCCTTACTTTCATTCTCAACTCCCTGTGGAGTATACAACCAAAGCTCTCTCTACAGGCATTGCTATGATGTTATCAAGGATACACGACAGAAGGAATTCAATGGCCCGAGCAGGAAACTATTAATTACACAAACACGCATCCACACGCATCATGTCTACAACACGCACATGTCAGTCATCTACCCTATCGTAATATGCACTTGTATTGCCAATAGTGGATTAGAGGGGAAATTGTACACAATTTGAATAATCATCATTCATGTGTCATGACGCAATACGCGTGTCCGGAGTGACACCCGTAAAGTGCTTAGCCAACCTGTGTGACACCTGTGAAGCCAATTATTGGATCAGTCGGGATTTTGACCGAGGATCGTGACATCATTAAGTGGCGGTTGAATACATCGCACATCGACGCATGATGGTTGACGTGATAAATACTTTAAAAAATACAGAATTCATACAGCGGTGACAATACAGTGTGGTTTCATAACCTATGAAACCTAGTTTCATAATCTGACCAATAAATACACGTTGGTCAACATTTAATTTGATTTTGTGGTAACTGAATGGTATAAATATTCATGCCACTTCTACCGGTACGCATCTGAGTTTACAGTGGATATTTTCTTTACTATGCTCCATGGTGTAAACTAAAGATATATATTTTCCAATGAGTACATTATTTTGATAGTTTGTCACTGACCACGCAAGCAGCGTGTGAGAGGAGTTTGTATTATGTTCCATATGCTATATTTTAAATAAGTATATGCTGTAGGTCTTTGAGCATGCTGTCAAAAGTGTGAAATAATGCGCTTGAAAGGTAGCCAATAGTAGTAGTAGTAGTAGTCGTAGTCGTAGTAGTCGTAGTAGTAGTAGTAGTAGTAGTAGTAGTAGTAGTAGTAGTAGTCGTAGTAGTAGTAGTCGTATTAGTAGTAGTCGTAGTAGTTTCACAATCTTCTAGATATCCTCTTCTTCATATATGCATTCCAGATTATTTTATCAAAAATACATCGAAATATATCACCACCCCCTGGCATTAGGGTATACATGCGATGAGTGTTTTAAAAGGCCAATCTGTTATCATATCAGGATGTCCATCATGGATCTAGAGATATGTTTCACCGGCGCCATCAGTCATTTTACACAAAATGTCAAAGTGTGCTGGATTGTATTTGACCCTTGTTCCATGCTAGATCAGAGATATTTCAGCGATCTGTTTATTCTGGAATTATTACGTGTATGTGTTACGTACAGTAAAGACCCATATATAGCTATGAGCACAGATAACCACATGATACCAGCACCATATATATATATATATATATATATATATATATATACTTCGGCATTGCATTGTACATAATAGTTGTTTCGTGTGAATAGAGGCAAGAACACGTTTTGTAAGTTTAAAATTCGCTATTATTAACTATACAACGCTATAATATGACACTATTTCCGGTAGTGTCGCAGCTAAGATATCAAATAGAGAGAGAGAGGGAGAGAGAGAGAGAGAGAGAGAGAGAGAGAGAGAGAGAGAGTAAACACAAGTAATTCTTTGGAAGTTGAACTTTGGTACCGTCTGTCGAGAAATTGGCGGATATCGGCAGCACGCTATGCTTCGTGTACAACATTCAGCATGATGCTATCTCTCAGCGATACTACATGGAAATAGTTAACGGGCAAACAGCAGGAGTCTTACGAAACATCTATACCTTGTATGATGTATTCAAGCCAACATGGTAAATGACCGCCAACGTATGATCAAGTATCCCCATAAGAGACTAATTGCATATAACGACTATAATACTAGACATATATAATAGTCATTATTCTCCATTCAAGGTATGCTTATAATTTAAAGGAATACACAGAATGGTTTATTTTATTCCTTGTTAAGCTCAGATATACGGTTGCAATTTAAAGGAATACAGATAACAGCTTTTATTTGTTGTTTATCTCAGATATACCGAAGTGAAATGATGCGATCATGCAGGTGCCCTCGACAGCTTTCGCTATCAATATTGTACGTCTTGCAAATAAATATTAATGTCTTACACATTATTAAGCATGGCACTGCATACTGTCATCATACTTTCTGGACAATGATGGTAGGCCGCATATGTACTGTAGATTCTGGTGATAATCACGTAGCCGCTCTCATTTCTAATAGCTATGATTCCACAGTTGTGTTCGACGCGTCTGTTCGCATCGTCAAACGTACAGGCTACACGTAGATACCTCGTATATCAAGGACATTTCGGTGGAGACGAGTCTATGTTGTTTCCGGTTGGTTTCCATACGTTGAGATCATGGCTCTGTTTGACCGTGCAACGTCGTTAACCTTGGGTCATATGTCGGGGAAGCACCTCTTTAACAACGGTCTACGTGCGTACAATACTCAATATTTACAATGGATGGGGCATGATGGAGTTGTGTATGTCTTTACATTCTTAGGCTGCATTCTTAGACATGCACAGTTGCTCAACAAGAAGATACGAATATTGTAGAGTCATGCAATCACGGCTTCTTTAGCTATCGATTTATTAAATTGTTCTATAATAACAATATACTTATGTATAGTAGCGCTTTGATCACGCACTTGCCTTAGGGAGTGGATCTGGCACATTATTAATATTAATTATCGTTATAATTAGTAGTAGTAGTAGTAGTAGTAGTAGTAGTAGTAGTAGTAGTAGTAGTAATAATAGTAGTCTTATTATTAGTATTGTCGTGAAAATATAGGCGTTTGAATGTATTCATCTCTCTCTCTCTCTCTCTCTCTCTCTCTC